>JASGCC010000407.1:0-128009 GCA_030067915.1 Hydractinia echinata | reverse complement strand
TATTTATCAAATTCTTAATGAAGCGCTACCACAGCGCCCAGTGTAATCGCTGAGTTCCAGCAATCATGACAAATTAAGAAGAATGTATTTCTTGCAGTCCAATTGTCTCATTTATCACATTTATAAGATCAAAGTCCAAAATCAGTTCAATTAAGTCCCACAGTCAATCGTTTCACTGTTAAAGCGATGCAACCTAGTAATATCAGAAAATATCGCTAAATACATGTTGGTACGAATATGTGACGCAACCGTTGTAACTCAAACGGATTGATACCGTTAGAAAGTCAATGAAATGTAGTTTTTGAAACTGTCTCTATTTCTTCGCGCGCTAACGGCTAGGATTGGTCCCACAGTAAAAAAACTTATTTATCTAAATTTTTAAATAAGCGCTACCACAGCGCCCAGTGTAATCGCTGAGTTCCAGCAATCATGTCAAATTAAGAAGAATGTTATTTCTTGAGTCCAATTGTCTCATTTATCACATTTATAAGGTCAAAGTCCAAAATCAGTTCAATTAAGTCCCACAGTCAATCGTTTCACTGTTAAAGCGATGCAACCTAGTAATATCAGAAAAATATCGCTAAATACATGTTGGTACGAATATGTGACGCAACCGTTGTAACTCAAACGGATTGATACCGTTAGAAAGTCAATGAAATGTAGTTTTTGAAATGTCTCTATTTCTTCAGCGCGCGCTAACGGCTAGGATTGGTCCCACAGTAAAAAGACTTATTTATCTAAATTTTTAAATAAAGCGCTACCACAGCGCCCAGTGTAATCGCTGAGTTCCAGCAATCATGTCAAATTAAGAAGAATGTTATTTCTTGGAGTCCAATTGTCTCATTTATCACATTTATAAGGTCAAAGTCCAAAATCAGTTCAATTAAGTCCCACAGTCAATCGTTTCACTGTTAAAAGCGATGCAACCTAGTAATATCAGAAAAATATCGCTAAATACATGTTGGTACGAATATGTGACGCAACCGTTGTAACTCAAACGGATTGATACCGTTAGAAAGTCAATGAAATGTAGTTTTTGAAACTGTCTCTATTTTTCAGCGCGCGCTAACGGCTAGGATTGGTCCCACAGTAAAAATGACTTATTTATCTAAATTTTAAATAAAGCGCTACCACAGCGCCCAGTGTAATCGCTGAGTTCCAGCAATCATGTCAAATTAAGAAGAATGTTATTTCTTGGAGTCCAATTGTCTCATTTATCACATTTATAAGGTCAAAGTCCAAAATCAGTTCAATTAAGTCCCACAGTCAATCGTTTCACTGTTAAAAGCGATGCAACCTAGTAATATCAGAAAAATCGCTAAATACATGTTGGTACGAATATGTGACGCAACCGTTGTAACTCAAACGGATTGATACCGTTAGAAAGTCAATGAAATGTAGTTTTTGAAACTGTCTCTATTTCTTCAGCGCGCGCTAACGGCTAGGATTGGTCCCACAGTAAAAAATGACTTATTTATCTAAATTTTAAATAAAGCGCTACCACAGCGCCCAGTGTAATCGCTGAGTTCCAGCAATCATGTCAAATTAAGAAGAATGTTATTTCTTGGAGTCCAATTGTCTCATTTATCACATTTATAAGGTCAAAGTCCAAAATCAGTTCAATTAAGTCCCACAGTCAATCGTTTCACTGTTAAAAGCGATGCAACCTAGTAATATCAGAAAATATCGCTAAATACATGTTGGTACGAATATGTGACGCAACCGTTGTAACTCAAACGGATGATACCGTTAGAAAGTCAATGAAATGTAGTTTTTGAAACTGTCTCTATTTCTTCAGCGCGCGCTAACGGCTAGGATTGGTCCCACAGTAAAAAATGACTTATTTATCTAAATTTTTAAATAAAGCGCTACCACAGCGCCCAGTGTAATCGCTGAGTTCCAGCAATCATGTCAAATTAAGAAGAATGTTATTTCTTGGAGTCCAATTGTCTCATTTATCACATTTATAAGGTCAAAGTCCAAAATCAGTTCAATTAAGTCCCACAGTCAATCGTTTCACTGTTAAAAGCGATGCAACCTAGTAATATCAGAAAAATATCGCTAAATACATGTTGGTACGAATATGTGACGCAACCGTTGTAACTCAAACGGACTGATACCGTTAGAAAGTCAATGAAATGTAGTTTTTGAAACTGTCTCTATTTCTTCAGCGCGCGCTAACGGCTAGGATTGGTCCCACAGTAAAAAATGACTTATTTATCTAAATTTTAAATAAAGCGCTACCACAGCGCCCAGTGTAATCGCTGAGTTCCAGCAATCATGTCAAATTAAGAAGAATGTTATTTCTTGGAGTCCAATTGTCTCATTTATCACATTTATAAGGTCAAAGTCCAAAATCAGTTCAATTAAGTCCCACAGTCAATCGTTTCACTGTTAAAGCGATGCAACCTAGTAATATCAGAAAATATCGCTAAATACATGTTGGTACGAATATGTGACGCAACCGTTGTAACTCAAACGGATTGATACCGTTAGAAAGTCAATGAAATGTAGTTTTTGAAACTGTCTCTATTTCTTCAGCGCGCGCTAACGGCTAGGATTGTCCCACAGTAAAAAGACTTATTTATCTAAATTTTTAAATAAAGCGCTACCACAGCGCCCAGTGTAATCGCTGAGTTCCAGCAATCATGTCAAATTAAGAAGAATGTTATTTCTTGGAGTCCAATTGTCTCATTTATCACATTTATAAGGTCAAAGTCCAAAATCAGTTCAATTAAGTCCCACAGTCAATCGTTTCACTGTTAAAGCGATGCGATGCAATAGTAATATCAGAAAATATCGCTAAATACATGTTGGTACGAATATGTGACGCAACCGTTGTAACTCAAACGGATTGATACCGTTAGAAAGTCAATGAAATGTAGTTTTTGAAACTGTCTCTATTTTTCAGCGCGCGCTAACGGCTAGGATTGGTCCCACAGTAAAAAATGACTTATTTATCTAAATTTTTAAATAAAGCGCTACCACAGCGCCCAGTGTAATCGCTGAGTTCCAGCAATCATGTCAAATTAAGAATGTTATTTCTTGGAGTCCAATTGTCTCATTTATCACATTTATAAGGTCAAAGTCCAAAATCAGTTCAATTAAGTCCCACAGTCAATCGTTTCACTGTTAAAGCGATGCAACCTAGTAATATCAGAAAATATCGCTAAATACATGTTGGTACGAATATGTGACGCAACCGTTGTAACTCAAACGGATTGATACCGTTAGAAAGTCAATGAAATGTAGTTTTTGAAACTGTCTCTATTTCTTCAGCGCGCGCTAACGGCTAGGATTGGTCCCACAGTAAAAATGACTTATTTATCTAAATTTTAAATAAAGCGCTACCACAGCGCCCAGTGTAATCGCTGAGTTCCAGCAATCATGTCAAATTAAGAAGAATGTTATTTCTTGGAGTCAATTGTCTCATTTATCACATTTATAAGGTCAAAGTCCAAAATCAGTTCAATTAAGTCCCACAGTCAATCGTTTCACTGTTAAAAGCGATGCAACCTAGTAATATCAGAAAATATCGCTAAATACATGTTGGTACGAATATGTGACGCAACCGTTGTAACTCAAACGGATTGATACCGTTAGAAAGTCAATGAAATGTAGTTTTTGAAACTGTCTCTATTTCTTCAGCGCGCGCTAACGGCTAGGATTGGTCCCACAGTAAAAAATGACTTATTTATCTAAATTTTTAAATAAAGCGCTACCACAGCGCCCAGTGTAATCGCTGAGTTCCAGCAATCATGTCAAATTAAGAAGAATGTTATTTCTTGGAGTCCAATTGTCTCATTTATCACATTTATAAGGTCAAAGTCCAAAATCAGTTCAATTAAGTCCCACAGTCAATCGTTTCACTGTTAAAAGCGATGCAACCTAGTAATATCAGAAAAATATCGCTAAATACATGTTGGTACGAATATGTGACGCAACCGTTGTAACTCAAACGGATGATACCGTTAGAAAGTCAATGAAATGTAGTTTTTGAAACTGTCTCTATTTCTTCAGCGCGCGCTAACGGCTAGGATTGGTCCCACAGTAAAAAATGACTTATTTATCTAAATTTTTAAATAAAGCGCTACCACAGCGCCCAGTGTAATCGCTGAGTTCCAGCAATCATGTCAAATTAAGAAGAATGTTATTTCTTGGAGTCCAATTGTCTCATTTATCACATTTATAAGGTCAAAGTCCAAAATCAGTTCAATTAAGTCCCACAGTCAATCGTTTCACTGTTAAAAGCGATGCAACCTAGTAATATCAGAAAATATCGCTAAATACATGTTGGTACGAATATGTGACGCAACCGTTGTAACTCAAACGGATGATACCGTTAGAAAGTCAATGAAATGTAGTTTTTGAAACTGTCTCTATTTCTTCAGCGCGCGCTAACGGCTAGGATTGGTCCCACAGTAAAAATGACTTATTTATCTAAATTTTTAAATAAAGCGCTACCACAGCGCCCAGTGTAATCGCTGAGTTCCAGCAATCATGTCAAATTAAGAAGAATGTTATTTCTTGGAGTCCAATTGTCTCATTTATCACATTTATAAGGTCAAAGTCCAAAATCAGTTCAATTAAGTCCCACAGTCAATCGTTTCACTGTTAAAGCGATGCAACCTAGTAATATCAGAAAATATCGCTAAATACATGTTGGTACGAATATGTGACGCAACCGTTGTAACTCAAACGGATTGATACCGTTAGAAAGTCAATGAAATGTAGTTTTTGAAAATGTCTCTATTTCTTCAGCGCGCGCTAACGGCTAGGATTGGTCCCACAGTAAAAAAGACTTATTTATCTAAATTTTTAAATAAAGCGCTACCACAGCGCCCAGTGTAATCGCTGAGTTCCAGCAATCATGTCAAATTAAGAAGAATGTTATTTCTTGGAGTCCAATTGTCTCATTTATCACATTTATAAGGTCAAAGTCCAAAATCAGTTCAATTAAGTCCCACAGTCAATCGTTTCACTGTTAAAAGCGATGCAACCTAGTAATATCAGAAAATATCGCTAAATACATGTTGGTACGAATATGTGACGCAACCGTTGTAACTCAAACGGATTGATACCGTTAGAAAGTCAATGAAATGTAGTTTTTGAAACTGTCTCTATTTCTTCAGCGCGCGCTAACGGCTAGGATTGGTCCCACAGTAAAAAAGACTTATTTATCTAAATTTTTAAATAAGCGCTACCACAGCGCCCAGTGTAATCGCTGAGTTCCAGCAATCATGTCAAATTAAGAAGAATGTTATTTCTTGGAGTCCAATTGTCTCATTTATCACATTTATAAGGTCAAAGTCCAAAATCAGTTCAATTAAGTCCCACAGTCAATCGTTTCACTGTTAAAAGCGATGCAACCTAGTAATATCAGAAAAATATCGCTAAATACATGTTGTACGAATATGTGACGCAACCGTTGTAACTCAAACGGATTGATACCGTTAGAAAGTCAATGAAATGTAGTTTTTGAAACTGTCTCTATTTTTCAGCGCGCGCTAACGGCTAGGATTGGTCCCACAGTAAAAAATGACTTATTTATCTAAATTTTAAATAAAGCGCTACCACAGCGCCCAGTGTAATCGCTGAGTTCCAGCAATCATGTCAAATTAAGAAGAATGTTATTTCTTGGAGTCCAATTGTCTCATTTATCACATTTATAAGGTCAAAGTCCAAAATCAGTTCAATTAAGTCCCACAGTCAATCGTTTCACTGTTAAAAGCGATGCAACCTAGTAATATCAGAAAATATCGCTAAATACATGTTGGTACGAATATGTGACGCAACCGTTGTAACTCAAACGGATTGATACCGTTAGAAAGTCAATGAAATGTAGTTTTTGAAACTGTCTCTATTTCTTCAGCGCGCGCTAACGGCTAGGATTTCCCACAGTAAAAAAGACTTATTTATCTAAATTTTTAAATAAGCGCTACCACAGCGCCCAGTGTAATCGCTGAGTTCCAGCAATCATGTCAAATTAAGAAGAATGTTATTTCTTGGAGTCCAATTGTCTCATTTATCACATTTATAAGGTCAAAGTCCAAAATCAGTTCAATTAAGTCCCACAGTCAATCGTTTCACTGTTAAAAGCGATGCAACCTAGTAATATCAGAAAAATATCGCTAAATACATGTTGGTACGAATATGTGACGCAACCGTTGTAACTCAAACGGATGATACCGTTAGAAAGTCAATGAAATGTAGTTTTTGAAACTGTCTCTATTTCTTCAGCGCGCGCTAACGGCTAGGATTGGTCCCACAGTAAAAAAGACTTATTTATCTAAATTTTAAATAAACGCTACCACAGCGCCCAGTGTAATCGCTGAGTTCCAGCAATCATGTCAAATTAAGAAGAATGTTATTTCTTGGAGTCCAATTGTCTCATTTATCACATTTATAAGGTCAAAGTCCAAAATCAGTTCAATTAAGTCCCACAGTCAATCGTTTCACTGTTAAAAGCGATGCAACCTAGTAATATCAGAAAATATCGCTAAATACATGTTGGTACGAATATGTGACGCAACCGTTGTAACTCAAACGGATTGATACCGTTAGAAAGTCAATGAAATGTAGTTTTTGAAACTGTCTCTATTTCTTCAGCGCGCGCTAACGGCTAGGATTGGTCCCACAGTAAAAAATGACTTATTTATCTAAATTTTTAAATAAAGCGCTACCACAGCGCCCAGTGTAATCGCTGAGTTCCAGCAATCATGTCAAATTAAGAAGAATGTTATTTCTTGGAGTCCAATTGTCTCATTTATCACATTTATAAGGTCAAAGTCCAAAATCAGTTCAATTAAGTCCCACAGTCAATCGTTTCACTGTTAAAAGCGATGCAACCTAGTAATATCAGAAAAAATCGCTAAATACATGTTGGTACGAATATGTGACGCAACCGTTGTAACTCAAACGGATTGATACCGTTAGAAAGTCAATGAAATGTAGTTTTTGAAACTGTCTCTATTTCTTCAGCGCGCGCTAACGGCTAGGATTGGTCCCACAGTAAAAATGACTTATTTATCTAAATTTTAAATAAAGCGCTACCACAGCGCCCAGTGTAATCGCTGAGTTCCAGCAATCATGTCAAATTAAGAAGAATGTTATTTCTTGGAGTCCAATTGTCTCATTTATCACATTTATAAGGTCAAAGTCCAAAATCAGTTCAATTAAGTCCCACAGTCAATCGTTTCACTGTTAAAGCGATGCAACCTAGTAATATCAGAAAAATTCGCTAAATACATGTTGGTACGAATATGTGACGCAACCGTTGTAACTCAAACGGATTGATACCGTTAGAAAGTCAATGAAATGTAGTTTTTGAAACTGTCTCTATTTCTTCAGCGCGCGCTAACGGCTAGGATTGGTCCCACAGTAAAAAATGACTTATTTATCTAAATTTTTAAATAAGCGCTACCACAGCGCCAGTGTAATCGCTGAGTTCCAGCAATCATGCCAAATTAAGAAGAATGTTATTTCTTGGAGTCCAATTGTCTCATTTATCACATTTATAAGGTCAAAGTCCCAAAATCAGTTCAATTAAGTCCCACAGTCAATCGTTTCACTGTTAAAAGCGATGCAACCTAGTAAATATCAGAAAAAATATCGCTAAAACATGTTGGTACGAATATTGTGACGCAACCGTTGTAACTCAAACGGATTGATACGTTAAAAGTCAATGAAATGTAGTTTTTGAACTGTCTCTATTTCTTCAGCGCGCGTGCTAACGGCTAGGATGGGTCCCACAGTAAAAAATGACTTATTTATCTAAATTTTTAAATAAAAGCGCTACCACAGCGCCCAGTGTAATCGCTGATTCCAGCAATCATGTCAAAATAAGAAGAATGTTATTTCTTGAGTCCAATTGTCTCATTTATCACATTTATAAGGTCAAAGTACAAAATCAGTTCAATTAAGTCCCACAGTCAATCGTTTCACTGTTAAAAGCGATGCAAACCTAGTAATATCAGAAAATATCGCTAAATACATGTTGGTACGAATATGTGACGCAACCGTTGTAAACTCAAACGGACTGATACCGTTAGAAAGTCAATGAAATGTAGTTTTTTGAACTGTCTCTATTTCTTCAGCGCGTGCTAACGGCTAGGATTGGTTCCCACAGTAAAAAATGACTTATTTATCTAAATTTTTAAATAAAGCGCTACCACAGCGCCCAGTGTAATTCGCTGAGTTCCAGCAATCATGTCAAATTAAGAAGAATGTTATTTCTTGGAGTCCAATTGTCTCATTTATCACATTTATAAGGTCAAAGTCCAAAATCAGTTCAATTAAGTCCCACAGTCAATCGTTTCACTGTTAAAAGCGATGCAACCTAGTAATATCAGAAAAATATCGCTAAATACATGTTGGTACGAATATGTGACGCAACCGTTGTAACTCAAACGGATTGATACCGTTAGAAAAGTCAATGAATGTAGTTTTTGAAACTGTCTCTATTTCTTCAGCGCGCGCTAACGGCTAGGATTGGTCCCCACAGTAAAAAAATGACTTATTTATCTAAATTTTTAAATAAAGCGCTACCACAGCGGCCCAGTGTAATCGCTGAGTTCCAGCAATCATGTCAAATTAAGAAGAATGTTATTTCTTGGAGTCCAATTGTCTCATTTATCACATTTATAAGGTCAAAGTCCAAAATCAGTTCATTAAATCCCACAGTCAATCGTTTCACTATTAAAAGCGATGCAACCTAGTAATATCAGAAAAATATCGCTAAATACATGTTGGTACGAATATGTGACGCAACCGTTGTAACTCAAACGGATTGATACCGTTAGAAAGTCAATGAAATGTAGTTTTTGAAACTGTCTCTATTTCTTCAGCGCGCGCTAACGGCTAGGATTGGTCCCACAGTAAAAAATGACTTATTATCTAAATTTTTAAATAAAGCGCTACCACAGCGCCCAGTGTAATTGCTGAGTTCCAGCAATCATGTCAAATTAAGAAGGAATGTTATTTCTTTGGAGTCCAATTGTCTATTTATCACATTTATAAGGTCAAAGTCCAAAATCAGTTCAATTAAGTCCCACAGTCAATCGTTTCACTGTTAAAAGCGATGCAACCTAGTAATATCAGAAAAATATCGCTAAATACATGTTGGTACGAATATGTGACGCAACCGTTGTAACTCAAACGGACTGATACCGTTAGAAAAGTCAATGAAATGTAGTTTTTGAAACTGTCTCTATTTCTTCAGCGCGCGCTAACGGCTAGGATTGGTCCCACAGTAAAAAATGACTTATTATCTAAATTTCTTAAATAAAGCGCTACCACAGCGCCCAGTGTAATCGCTGAGTTCCAGCAATCATGTCAAATTAAGAAGAATGTTATTTCTTGGAGTCCAATTGTCTCATTTATCACATTTATAAGGTCAAAGTCCAAAATCAGTTCAATTAAGTCCCACAGTCAATCGTTTCACTGTTAAAAGCGATGCAACCTAGTAATATCAGAAAAATATCGCTAAATACATGTTGGTACGAATATGTGACGCACCGTTGTAACTCAAACGGATTGATACCGTTAAGAAAGTCAATGAAATGTAGTTTTTGAAACTGTCTCTATTTCTTCAGCGCGCGCTAACGGCTAGGATGTGTCCCACAGTAAAAAATGACTTATTTATTCTAAATTTTTAAATAAAGCGCTACCACAGCGCCCAGTGTAATCGCTGAGTTCCAGCAATCATGTCAAATTAAGAAGAATGTTATTTCTTGGAGTCCAATTGTCTCATTTATCACATTTATAAGGTCAAAGTCCAAAATCAGTTCAATTAAGTCCCACAGTCAATCGTTTTCACTGTTAAAAGCGATGCAACCTAGTAATATCAGAAAATATCGCTAAATACATGTTGGTACGATATGTGACGCACCGTTGTAACTCAAACGGACTGATACCGTTAGAAAGTCAATGAAATGTAGTTTTTGAAACTGTCTCTATTTCTTCAGCGCGCGCTAACGGCTAGGATTTGTCCCACAGTAAAAAATGACTTATTTATCTAAATTTTAAATAAAGCGCTACCACAGCGCCCAGTGTAATCGCTGAGTTCCAGCAATTCATGTCAAATTAAGAAGAATGTTATTTCTTGGAGTCCAATTGTCTCATTTATCACATTTATAAGGTCAAAGTCCTAAAATCAGTTCAATTAAGTCCCACAGTCAATCGTTTCACTGTTAAAAGCGATGCAACCTAGTAATATCAGAAAAATATCGCTAAATACATGTTGGTACGAATATGTGACGCAACCGTTGTAACTCAAACGGACTGATACCGTTAGAAAGTCAATGAAATGTAGTTTTTGAAAACTGTCTCTATTTCTTCAGCGCGCGCTAACGGCTAGGATTGGTCCCACAGTAAAAAATGACTTATTTATCTAAATTTTAAATAAAGCGCTACCACAGCGCCCAGTGTAATCGCTGAGTTCCAGCAATCATGTCAAATTAAGAAGAATGTTATTTCTTGGAGTCCAATTGTCTCATTTATCACATTTATAAGGTCAAAGTCAAAATCAGTTTCAATTAAGTCCCACAGTCAATCGTTTCACTGTTAAAAGCGATGCAACCTAGTAATATCAGAAAATATCGCTAAATACATGTTGGTACGAATATGTGACGCAACCGTTGTAACTCAAAACGGATTGATACCATTAGAAAGTCAATTAAATGTAGTTTTTGAATCTGTCTCTATTTATTTATCGCGCGCTAACGGCTAGGATTGGTCCCACAGTAAAAAATGACTTATTTATCTAAATTTTTAAATAAAGCGTTACCACAGCGCCCAGTGTAATTGCTGAGTTCCAGCAATCATGTCAAATTAAGAAGAATGTTATTTCTTGGAGTCCAATTGTCTCATTTATCACATTTATAAGGTCAAAGTCCAAAATCAGTTCAATTAAGTCCCACAGTCAATCGTTTCACTGTTAAAAGCGATGCAACCTAGTAATATCAGAAAAATATCGCTAAATACATGTTGGTACGAATATTGTGACGCAACCGTTGTAAACTCAAACGGATTGATACCGTTAGAAAATCAATGAAATGTAGTTTTTGAAACTGTCTCTATTTCTTCAGCGCGCGCTAACGGCTAGGATTGGTCCCACAATAAAAATGACTTATTTATCTAAATTTTTAAATAAAGCGCTACCACAAGCGCCCAGTGTAATTGCTGAGTTCCAGCAATCATGTCAAATTAAGAAGAATGTTATTTCTTGGAGTCCAATTGACTCATTTATCACATTTATAAGTCAAAGTACAAAATCAGTTCAATTAAGTCCCACAGTCAATCGTTTCACTGTTAAAAGCGATGCAACCTAGTAATATCAGAAAAATATCGCTAAATACATGTTGGTACGAATATGTGACGCAACCGTTGTAACTCAAACGGATTGATACGTTAGAAAGTCAATGAATGTAGTTTTTGAAACTGTCTCTATTTCTTCAGCGCGCGCTAACGGCTAGGATTTGGTCCCACAGTAAAAAATGACTTATTTATCTAAATTTTTAAATAAGCGCTACCACAGCGCCCAGTGTAATCGCTGAAGTTCCAGCAATCATGTCAAATTAAGAAGAATGTTATTTCTTGGAGTCCAATTGTCTCATTTATCACATTTATAAGGTCAAAGTCCAAAATCAGTTCAATTAAGTCCCACAGTCAATCGTTTCACTGTTAAAAGCGATGCAACCTAGTAATATCAGAAAAAATATCGCTAAAATACATGTTGGTACGAATATGTGACGCACCGTTGTAACTCAAACGGACTTGATACCGTTAGAAAGTCAATGAAATGTAGTTTTTGAAACTGTCTCTATTTCTTCAGCGCGCGCTAACGGCTAGGATTGGTCCCACAATAAAAATGACTTATTTATCTAAATTTTTAAATAAAGCGCTACCACAGCGCCCAGTGTAATCGCTGAGTTCCAGCAATCATGTCAAATTAAGAAGAATGTTATTTCTTGGAGTCCAATTGTTCATTTATCACATTTATAAGGTCAAAGTCCAAAATCAGTTCAATTAAGTCCCACAGTCAAATCGTTTCACTGTTAAAAGCGATGCAACCTAGTAATATCAGAAAAATATCGCTAAATACATGTTGGTACGAATATGTGACGCAACCGTTGTAACTCAAACGGATTGATACCGTTAGAAAGTCAATGAAATGTAGTTTTTGAAACTGTCTCTATTTCTTCAGCGCGCGCTAACGGCTAGGATTGGTCCCACAGTAAAAAATGACTTATTTATCTAAATTTTTAAATGAAGCGCTACCACAGCGCCCAGTGTATTGCTGAGTTCCAGCAATCATGTTAAATTAAGAAGAATGTTATTTCTTGGAGTCCAATTGTCTCATTTATCACATTTATAAGGTCAAAGTCCAAAATCAGTTCAATTAAGTCCCACAGTCAATCGTTTCACTGTTAAAAGCGATGCAACCTAGTAATATCAGAAAAATATCGCTAAATACATGTTGGTACGAATATGTGACGCAACCGTTGTAAACTCAAACGACTGATACCGTTAGAAAGTCAATGAAATGTAGTTTTTGAAACTGTCTCTATTTCTTCAGCGCGCGCTAACGGCTAGGATTGGTCCCACAGTAAAAAATGACTTATTTATCTAAATTTTTAAATAAAGCGCTACCCACAGCGCCCAGTGTAATCGCTGAGTTCCAGCAATCATGTCAAATTAAGAAGAAATGTTATTTCTTGGAGTCCAATTGTCTCATTTATCACATTTATAAGGTCAAAGTCCAAAATCAGTTCAATAAGTCCCACAGTCAATCGTTTCACTGTTAAAAGCGATGCAACCTAGTAATATCAGAAAAATATCGCTAAATACATGTTGGTACGAATATGTGAACGCAACCGTTGTAACTCAAACGGACTGATACCGTTAGAAAGTCAATGAAATGTAGTTTTTGAAACTGTCTCTATTTCTTCAGCGCGCGCTAAACGGCTAGGATTGGTCCCACAGTAAAAAATGACTTATTTATCTAAATTTTTAAATAAAGCGCTACCACAGCGCCCAGTGTAATCGCTGAGTTCCAGCAATCATGTCAAATTAAGAAGAATGTTATTTCTTGGAGTCCAATTGTCTCATTTATCACATTTATAAGGTCAAAGTCCAAATCAGTTCAATTAAGTCCCACAGTCAATCGTTTCACTGTTAAAAGCGATGCAACCTAGTAATATCAGAAAATATCGCTAAATACATGTTGGTACGAATATGTGACGCAACCGTTGTAACTCAAACGGATTGATACCGTTAGAAAGTCAATGAAATGTAGTTTTTGAAACTGTCTCTATTTTTTCAGCGCGCGCTAACGGCTAGGATTGGTCCCACAGTAAAAAATGACTTATTTATCTAAATTTTTAAATGAAGCGCTACCACAGCGCCCAGTGTAATTGCTGAGTTCCAGCAATCATGTCAAATTAAGAAGAATGTTATTTCTTGGAGTCCAATTGTCTCATTTATCACAATTTATAAGGTCAAAGTCCAAAATCAGTTCAATTAAGTCCCACAGTCAATCGTTTCACTGTTAAAAGCGATGCAACCTAGTAATATCAGAAAAATATCGCTAAATACATGTTGGTACGAATATGTGACGCAACCGTTGTAACTCAAACGGACTGATACCGTTAGAAAGTCAATGAAATGTAGTTTTTGAAACTGTCTCTATTTTTAGCGCGCGCTAACGGCTAGGATTGGTCCCACAGTAAAAATGACTTATTTATCTAAATTTTTAAATGAAGCGCTACCACAGCGCCCAGTGTAATTGCTGAGTTCCAGCAATCATGTCAAATTAAGAAGAATGTTATTTCTTGGAGTCCAATTGTCTCATTTATCACATTTATAAGGTCAAAGTCCAAAATCAGTTCAATTAAGTCCCACAGTCAATCGTTTCACTGTTAAAAGCGATGCAAACCTAGTAATATCAGAAAAATATCGCTAAATACATGTTGGTACGAATATGTGACGCAACGTTGTAACTCAAACGGATTGATACCGTTAGAAAGTCAATGAAATGTAGTTTTGAAACTGTCTCTATTTTTCAGCGCGCGCTAACGGCTAGGATTTGGTCCCACAGTAAAAAAGACTTATTTATCTAAATTTTTAAATAAAGCGCTACCACAGCGCCCAGTGTAATTGCTGAGCTTCCAGCAATCATGTCAAATTAGAAGAATGTTATTTCTTGCAGTCCAATTGTCTCATTTATCACATTTATAAGTCAAAGTCCAAAATCAGTTCACTTAAGTCCCACAGTCAATCGTTTCACTGTTAAAAGCGATGCAACCTAGTAATATCAGAAAAATATTGCTAAATAATATGTTGGTACGAATTTGTGACGCAACCGTTGTAACTCAAACGGATTGATACCGTTAGAAATCAATGAAATGTAGTTTTTGAAACTGTCTCTATTTCTTCAGCGCGCGCTAATGGCTAGGATTGGTCCCACAGTAAAAAATGACTTATTTATCCAAATTTTTAAATGAAAGCGCTACCACAGCGCCCAGTGTAATGCTGAGTTCCAGCAATCATGTCAAATTAAGAAGAATGTTATTTCTTGGAGTCCAATTGTCTCATTTATCACATTTATAAGGTCAAAGTCCAAAATCAGTTCAATTAAGTCCCACAGTCAATCGTTTTCACTGTTAAAAGCGATGCAACCTAGTAATATCAGAAAATATCGCTAAATACATGTTGGTACGAATATGTGACGCAACCGTTGTAACTCAAACGGATTGATACCGTTAGAAAGTCAATGAAATGTAGTTTTTGAAACTGTCTCTATTTCTTCAGCGCGCGCTAACGGCTAGGATTTGTCCCACAGTAAAAATGACTTATTTATCTAAATTTTAAATAAAGCGCTACCACAGCGCCCAGTGTAATCGCTGAGTTCCAGCAATCATGTCAAATTAAGAAGAATGTTATTTCTTGGAGTCCAATTGTCTCATTTATCACATTTATAAGGTCAAAGTCCAAATCAGTTCAATTAAGTCCCACAGTCAATCGTTTCACTGTTAAAAGCGATGCAACCTAGTAATATCAGAAAAATATCGCTAAATACATGTTGTACGAATATGTGACGCAAACCGTTGTAACTCAAACGGACTGATACCGTTAGAAAGTCAATGAAATGTAGTTTTTGAAACTGTCTCTATTTCTTCAGCGCGCGCTAACGGCTAGGATTGCTCCCACAGTAAAAAATGACTTTATTTATCTAAATTTTTAAATAAAGCGCTACCACAGCGCCCAGTGTAATCGCTGAGTTCCAGCAATCATGTCAAATAAGAAGAATGTTATTTCTTGGAGTCCAATTGTCTCATTTATCACATTTATAAGGTCAAAGTCCAAAATCAGTTCAATTTAAGTCCCACAGTCAATCGTTCACTGTTAAAAGCGATGCAACCTAGTAATATCATATCAAATATACTTTATTCGCTTTAAACTCATCGGATTGGATGACCGTTAGAAAGTCAATGAAGATGTAGTTTTTTGAAACTGCTCTATTTCTTCAGCGCGCACGCAATGCTAGGATTGGTCCCTACAGTAAAAAATGACTTATTTATCCAAATTTTTAAATGAAGCGCTACACTTTTCTTTGCTTTGTTTCGTTTTTTTTTTTTTGTTTATTTATGAAAGTCGATTATCACATAGTTACAATAGTTTCCGGAAGAAAAGAAGAAGAGTAATTAAGAAAACTAGATCTATAATGTCGACTAAAGTTTGTTTATGTTTACAATTCAAATAAAATCATTTTTTTTTATATATATAAACAATAATACAACAAAGTTCTATAAGGGACCTTGCATCTCGATCAACTAGTTACATTTTTAGATCCGTCCCACCATTTTTATGATGCTTTTATAAAACTTTAAGGTGTGTCACATTCGTTTCAAATGTGATGGGTAGGTTATTCCAAAATCTTTGGTCCCAGGGCCTGATAAGCTATTAGTTCCAAAGTCGCGGTCCTTTTCCTTGAGACTACCAAATTATTTGTATTTTGTTCTCTGACTGTCCTACCGTTATCATTTAAACAAAATATATCTTTCATAAAAAGAGGGTTGCTGTTATTTATAGTTTTAAAGATTTCTATACACAATGACCGTAAGCGATTTACATTCATGTGACTCTTGCTGGAATTTTTAAGTAAATTTTCGTATGTACTTACCGTATCATTATACAGAAATCTTAATGCTCGTTTTTGTATCATTTCGACTTTAGATAAAGATTTAGAAGAAGAAAAATGCCATATAAGGGAACAATAATTGAAATTTGCGTAGATAAAACTTTGAACTAAAATATATTTTGCTTGAAAGGATAAGAAACTTCTAAATCGAAATAAGGCATTTAGTTGGGCTGATGCTTTGCGACACAAATCACTAACGTGTCTGTCAAAATTTAATTTATTGTCTATAGTCACACCTAGTAATTTCACGTTATTTTCACTTTCAATAGTTTTATTTCCTATGTTAAATTTTAGACCTAAATTATCTGCCTTATTCTTTGTCAGAATTATCGAGTGAAACTTTTCAGGGTTTGCAATTAATTTATTATCTTTTAACCAGGAGAGGGCAGTTTTAGCTTCGTTTTCTAAAGTATTTATCAAATTAGGAATAGAATTTGAGAAGTTGGATATTGTGTTATCATCAGCGTAATTATGTAGCTTATATTTTTCTATAAAAAGAAACAAATCATTTATAAATATATTGAATATGATAGGTCCCAAAATAGAACCTTGTGGTACACCAGATAAGATAATTTGAAATAGACTATAGATCCCATTTATTCGAGTGGCTTGCTCTCTATCAGTAAGATAAGATAGAATGAATTGAAGAGACTTATTGTCAAATCCATAAGCAGCTAATTTCGCAATTAGTAAGTCATGTGGTACACAGTCAAAAGCTTTTGAAAGATCCATCAAGATCGCACCCACCACATAATTCTTATCAAGTTTACTCTTCCATTCCTCTATTAAGCGAATTAGTACTTGTTGGGTACTATAGCATTTCCTATAGGCGGAGAGAAAGGTCGACAATTTTGATTCCATATAAGCGGTTATTTGTTCTTTCATAACCCTTTCGTAAAATTTGGAAAAAACATTTAAAACACTGACAGGCCTGTAGTTTGATATTTTAGTTTTATCTTTTCCTCCCTTATCCAATGGCGTTACAGCAGCTCGCTTAGCTTTGGCTTGGAAATTTGTTTGAAACTATGCTACTATTTATAGCATCTGTTAGTGGCGTTACTAGGTGCCTTTTTGCTAATTTTGTCAGCTTTGATGGTATTGTATCTTCACCTGTTGATACTTTGGTGTTTAAATCATTAAAAAGTTTAGAAATTGTATTTTCATCAACTTCTTGGAATGTAAAGTTCTCATTGTTGTTAGAATCATTGATTTCCTTTATTTTAATGATACTTGGATGATTTTCAAAACAATCAACAATTTCTTCAATCATTTTTGACTTATCATTTACATTCTTATATTTTATAGAATTTGGTTTCATGCCACAAGAATTTTCTAAAATATTGATGTAGTAGTCGTTGAAAAGTTTGGTTAGCTGTTTTTTATCAGTAACTAAACTTTCATTTTGAACAATCGCTATATCTCCTTTGCTTATTCCACTTTTATTTGATATCAAGGTTTAACAGTTTCCCAAAACGTTTTTTTGGAAATAAAACCTGATTCTGTTACCCTTTTGAAATGGTTTTTGATAGCCTTTTTGCGTAAATTTACACACTTGTTTCTCTGTTTCTTGTACGTGATTTTGTTTTCAGAAGTAGGATTTTTATTGTATTTATTTTTGAACCTAGACCTTGTATATATTGCCTTTTTAACTCTTTTGTCATAAATGGTGCCTCGTTTCCACGCAGAGTTTTTTGCTTCTGTGGGGCATGCTTTTCTATGATAGATGTGAAAACATTGATGAGGTTTTCATAATTCAGTTCAGGATCTTTACTATTACAAATAAAATTTGCGTTCTCAACATCACGTAAAAAGTTGGTTTCATTAAAATTTTTGTAACTTCTGTAAATAATTTTCTTGGATGCTAAGCGTGCTAAATGAGATTTTAAAAATGTTGTTACCATTTGATGATGATCACTTAATCCTGTTTCACATGTTAGTGTGTGTTGAAAACATCTGGGTGTATTTGTAAGAATGACATCTATAGCTGTTCCGTTAGGACTAGCAAAACAAGTTTTGTTTTTGACAAGATTTTCAAGACTAAAAATATCACAGAAATTATTTAAGGTTTCGAAACCAGAATCGTTCGAGTTATGGCAATCGATATTTATATCACCCATAATTATTATGTTTTCGACTTTAGAAAGAGCTTTATTTAAAGCTATCTCTAATTCCTCAAAAAAGTTGTTTAAGTTTGAATAATGAGGTGGTCTATAAATACTGATAACTGTCCATTTTTTATTTCTTATCGTTAATTCTGAGCAAATGATTTCATTATTTGTTATACCCAAATCATTAACTTGTCTACAGGCTATTCCTTTCTTAACATATTCAATTAACCCTCCTCCATTTTTGTTCCTATCTTTCTAGTTCTAATTTCATAGTTATCAATATAGAATTGTTCGTTTGGAAAACTCTCATCTAGTTTGGTTTCAGCAAATACAAATAATCAGGTGAAAATTTTGTCAGAATTTCTCTTGCATCAATTATTTTGTTTCTGAGACTATTAATGTTTAAATAGCCTAAAGAGGATTGGAAGGGTACTTAATTTCGTAATTTATATATTTCATCTAAAGAACTTTGATTAGAATTATGTGTCGGATTTTGATCATTTCTATTTTGACTCCCAACACATTCATCAGGAATATCAGATTTATTATCATCGCAAACTAGTCCAAGCCTATTGAATACCCCTGCTGATCTAAAAAATTATTTATAAAAGCTATAAAATTTCGTGCTAACATTATCTTACCATTCTCTCGTAAATGTATGCCATCTTTCCATAGGTGTTCTTCTCTGATATTGTTGTGTCTGATGTAGCCATAACCGTGTAGATCGCGAAATAGTTTGTTAATACTGTTTATTCTATCAGAGTCGACACGTCTGCTCGTAACCAAGGCAGAGATAAAAACTCTTTCTACTCCGTTACGCAACACATTTTTTCCGATGCCCAGGATCTGTTCGGCAATTTCGTTATCTGACGCTGCATTTAGATGACTTTGATAAAAGATTGTTCATTCCTACATGGATAACGACAATATCAGGTTTTTCTTGTTCCAGTGTTGGGTGTACGTAATAATTTAAGTTTTCGACACTTGCTCCTGGGAATATCTTAAATCTCACATTTCCATTTTTATTTGCTCATTAAATCTTTCATAGGTTCTTATGCCCGGAATCAGTCAATATGGACAAAATGAATCTTCTCAGACAATTGTGGTCACAATATGTTGGGACAAGACAACGAATTTCTAAGTTCGCCACCACAAGTAATTGCGTAGGCACATTCTATATTAGATTCACACATCTTGAACTTGTCAAAGTTCACTTGTCAATGTCCAGAGTGGATTAGGACACAATATGGTGGGACAAGACAAAGAATTTTGAAGTCGCCCACCACAAGTAATTGCGCAGTCTCATTCTATATTAGATTCACACATCTTGAACTTGTCAAATTCACTTGTCAAAATGTGCTAATTGTTGCTGACGTCAGCAAGGCCATTAATCACGTATTGGCAGGGCCTTAGTGGTCCACGACGTGAATATTTTAGGTGTGCGGGCGTGCTAAAAATGTGACTAGCAACTTTTCAACGTTCTCTACCTGGCCTACTTGTCTGCAAAACTAGCACCTTTGCAGCCTGCCGGCGGCAGAGCATTGACTATTTGACTGTTTTGTCCATATTTGGATAATGAGAAAGAACTGCCTTAATCTCAATATTTTTGTCCACAATCGTCCTGAGAAAGTGGATTTTTGCGTTTTTCTTCGTTTTTTGTGGCTTCCATAGGTTCTTATGCCCGGAATCGGTCAATAGTGGACAAAATGAATCTTCTCAGATCTGAGAAGGTGGATTTTTGCGTTCTTCTTCGTTTTCCGTGGTTTCCATAGGTTCTTATGCCCGGAATCGGTCAATATTGGACAAAATAAACCCTTCTTCAGACAATCGTGGTCCACAAGGTGTTGGGACAAGACAACGAATTTCGAAGTTCGCCACCACAAGTAATTTGCGTAGCTCATTCTATATTAGATTCACACATCTTGAACTTGTCAAATTTCACTTGTCAAAATTTGCTCATTGTTGCTGATATCAGCAAGGCCATTAATCACGAATTTCGAGGCCTTCGTAGTCCCCGACTTGAATTATTTCGGTGTGCGGGCGTGCAAACGAATGTGACTATCAACCTTTCAACGCTGTGGGTCTATCCAGTTTTTAGGTCGGGTTGCTCGGAATACAAGTTTAAAACTGCGATGATATGGCAAGTTAAGTTATTCAAACTGAAAGAAAATATATACAAATTTAGTTTTGAAATTTAATAAACGTTTGACAAAATAAATTGAAATATATTATTAAATAATCGTTCCAGATTGCCCAAGTATAAAACCGGATAAACTTGAAATGAATACGCCCAAACGTTTTCTTGAAAGTTGATGTGTATAAAATTTGATTGATACTTTTGTACAAAGTTTTCTTGTGACTACTAAAGTTTGTGATTTGACAGAATGAACGAAAAGTGTCAAAAACGTATTATAAAGTAATTGACATGAAATCCCTAATGACACGATCAAGTAACAATTAACAATTAAACAATACATATAGCTAAGATGAAACATAATGATACAATACAAGTGGGACATACAAGACAATGAGACACGGGACTGGACAAGTGAGCAAAGAAATTGAATAAACAAGGCATAACAATAAATGGTAACACTACACATGACAAGGTACATTTTACGGACTGACATAAACAATGAATTTTGATTCAATAATATATATATAAACACAACACTCCCCCAGCGGAAGTATCAAACTTTCATTGTTGAAACATGGAAAGTTCGTCCATTATATCTAATTCATCAACATGGTGAATTACAACCAAACTACGAACTGCACGACGAGTAATTCGATTGACCTTTTCATTATGGTTACGATAACGAATTTAGACTTTACGTATCTTCTCGTCTTTATCCATCACGACTGCTTCGACAATACCGTACTGATAATTTGAACATAACGGGGTATCTTGTTTAAGAAACAATGCAATATCACCCTTTTGAATACTTTTATCTGATTTATACCATTTTGGTTGAGCCATTAATTTCGGTACATGACTCAAGATCCAATTTTCAAACCAAGCATTGAACACTTCTTGATTTGCTTTAAATATTCGATCTGGATCATTTGTCACAATCATACTTCCAACGGGACTCCTCTCATTATTTCTACCCAATCTCAGACGATTTGGTGTAAGAAGATCCATAGATTCAAAGCTGGAAACTATGTTACCCAAAGCTAGTGGTAAATTGTTGATGTTGTTAGCAATCTCTGCTGAAATCGTCTCCCATTGCATGATAGATAATCTTCTATTGGTCAACGAAATTTCTAGCGACTTTTCACTTCTCTTATCTTTCTCTCTACTCTGCCATTAATGTTATGACCTCCTACTGGGCACAACTCATATTCAACTGATACATCCTTGTGTAAGTTGTGTTTGATGTCAACAAAATTAAGCTCCATTGAATGAAATGCTTTCACAATTTGACTTCCTTCGTCGGATAACAATAATTTTGGATAGCCATTTTCACAAGAAAATCGCACAAACGCTTGAATAAATGCAGTTGATGAATAATCCTCCATTGTCTTAATTGCTGTACAAGAAGTTGTGTTGCAGCAAAACACGACCAACCAAATTTTGATAGTTGCTCTTTTGTGATGATGTGAGTATGCTTTAAATGGTCCACACAGATCAACTTGAGAAATATAATAGCATGGTGCAATAGTAACATTATACCTTGATATTGGTCCCATTGCTACTTCAACATTTTTCCTTTGAAGATAACGACACCATTGACAGGATTCTCTAATCCATTTAACAATACTTCTTCCTTCGATTATAAATGCTTTCTTAAGCACAAATCTCCATACAGATTCTACACCAGAGTGCTTTACTGTGCTGTTGTACCAGTGAACTTCATTAATTATGCAATATGCTAACGGGGAGTATCTATCAACCACAGGTACACAAAATGTGCTGGCTGACAGATCTTTCATTACTTCTGTCATCTTTCCCATGATAGTTATCTCTTCAGTTGGTAAGATACGGCCAGTATAATACAGGATGCCATCCTTTTCCTTGGTGAATTTCTCGTACTGTTTTCGTGGTAGAAAATGCCGGATTTCGAGAGCAGCTTTTCTGAAGAAATATTTCTCAGCTTTTCGAATGTCGTCATCTAACAGTAGCAGAGTGGATTTTGTAGTAATCGGTTGTTTCTTTATTGATTGCAATGATGATTGTCTATGACTGATAATACTAACGCACATTAAATACAAATTTTGATAACAATGGCTAGTATACGAATCACGGTTTTAAAACGGTATTTGTTGGGATCGATAATATAATAGGAAAATGCTCTTCTTTTAAAAACTTCATCGGGGATTTTCCTCTGCACATAAGATAATCCGTCAAAATCAAAAGGACTTTCTTTTCTTATTTCCTCTTGTTGAGAATTGGTAAGAGTAATATCTTTGATACTTTTACATGGGAATTGACTAATTTCATACCTCATCCAGTCATATCCGTTGCACCATCTTGAATTTTTGTCAACATCTTTCAGGCTAACACCCCTTCTTGTGCCAAGATCTGCAATCATGTTTTCTGGTTGGATATATGTTGGTAAATCTTTGAATGTCAATGACACGGTTTCTCACCCATTGTTTTAGGGATCGATTATTATTACAAATCCAAAACAGGACAATTTGCGAATCAGTAAATTTTACGCTGCTTTTATAATATTGGTAAAATGCTTTTCTTACCACCTCTGATGAATGAGTATTAACTAATGAGGCGTACAACTCTGCTCTTGGTAAGGACAGACCTTCAGGAACTAATCTTGACTTTGACAAAACTAATTGGCAAGAGTAACCTCCACATTTCCGCTTAAATCTCACATAAATTGCAATGCAAATTAAACACTTACTTGCATCGCCAAATGCAAGTGTTTCCACGTCTAGACTTAGGGCATCTTCTGGTATGATTGCTCGATCGAATTTCAGGTTCTTCATCTCTGATATCATCTGAAAGTGTGATATCCATAACTGGCGTAAATTATCTGGTATTGCATCATCCCAGTTAAGCCTTTTGACAACCAAATCATGTAAATCGAGCTTCATTCCAGCAATGATTGGTGTTAACATCCCTGTGAGATCAAATACCTCTGCGACTTTTGATGCACAATGTCGTCTAGTTAATGTTGATGGTATTGATGTGATTTGAGCTATTTTTCTTCCTCTATGTTTTCTTGCAAAGTTGATAGCTTTTATGTCGAGTGATATTAAATCGTCTTTTGGATACCATAGTAAGCCAGCTACACAAATTGTGATGCCATCATCTGATAACGAATTGTGAGGATCCGAACCAGAAAACGTGACTCCTTTTAACTTAAAGCTTCCTCGAATTAAGACCAGTTCTAATTGATCTGCTCTTTCCAATGACTTTTCTTTTGTATGTTCACCAGACAAACGATATATGATATATGATATGATTAATTTATTTATAGTTGACAAGTTTACAAGAAAATGTAGCTCTGAGGCTAATTAAAGTCAACTTTAAAAACATTAAAAACAATAAATAACTAAATATAAAAAATCTATAAAGAATACCGTATATACAATTTTTTTTAAATATTTTAAATAATATGTCAAAGGATAGACAAAGGAAGACAACGGGGAAACTAAAGAAAACCTAATTCAGGTATAAAAGTTTTGCATATTCTGCAAGGACAATGGTTTGGAATCCAGTTTCTTATTTTGCTTCGAAACTCAATTAAAGTACCAGCGTTCCGATACTCGTTAGGCAAAGAGTTCCAAAGCTTTAACCCAACATTAGACAGTGTTTCGATCCCATATCTCACTGAAAATATTTTGTTACTCTTGAGTTTGTCCTTCCTCAAATTATACACTGGTTCAGGAAAGATAAAAAGTTCATTCAACATTTCTGGACCTGTTTTTGTTTTAGCTTTATACAGCTCAGTAACAAGGATGCGTAAGTTCGTTTGGTGAATTGTAACGCTCCCATTTTTCGATAAAAGCTCTTCAAATGAGGATTGATAGTCTTGATAGATAATTCTTAGTGCTCTTTCATGTATATGGTTTATCCTATTGTTTAATTTACGACTGTGAAACATCCATACTAATGGACAGTACGAAAAATGACTAGTGACAAAAGCATTAATAATCAGCTTTCGCTGGTCTAATGTCATTAAGGAAGATAACCTTGCAAGCGCACTAACTTTCTGGCCTGCCTTGTTACAGAGCTGATTAACATGTTCCTCGAAAGAAAGTTTGTTGTCTATAGTTATACCAAGCAGTTTCTCAGTTTGAGAATTGTTTAGAAGTTCATCACAAACTTTTAATCGTACATCAGTTTTGTTAGTAAAAAAATGTGATTTTTCTGGGTTGGCTTTCATACCGTTATTTTCAAACCAAGTAAATATTATAATTGCTGCATATTCAATCTTTTCAATAACTTCGTTGATATTCTTTCCTATTGAAAATGGGGTTGTATCATCAGCATAGTTGACAATGTCCATATATGGGACAAAAAGGAAAAGATCGCATAAAAATATATTGAAAAGCAAAGGACCCAAAATTGATCCTTGCGGTACGCCGTATTTTATTTTTGTCCATGCACTATAATTGTTATTTATACGTACTCGCTGTTTCCTGTCAATTAGGTACGATTTTATAAACAGCAAAGAGTTCATATCAAAACCATATGCATGAAGTTTTGCTAGTAAGAGCTCGTGTGGTATGCAGTCAAATGCCTTAGACAAATCAGTTAAAAGCGCTCCAAATGTGCCACCTTTGTCAAGACTGTTTTTCCATTTTTCAATCATACTTATGAGGCATTGTTGTGAACTGTGCCCCTTGCGAAAACCAAATTGAAGTTTCGAAAATAATGGCTCGAAGAAGGTGTATATTTGGTCATACATGCATCTTTCATAGATTTTTGAGATGTTCGATAGGATGCTTACAGGTCTATAGTTCGCGTTTTCAGTGCGCAGTCCTTTCTTGTGTGTAGGAGTAATATCGGCGTTTTTCAAAGATGTTGGAAATTCAGAACTTTTTAACGATTGAGTAAAATTTTCCGTAATGAATTGGCTAAAAATATCACTGTTTTCTTTGATGATGTTAGTAGGAATATCATCTTTCTGCTGCGCCTTTTTTGGATCAAGTTTTCGAATGTATTTTTCAACATTTTCAAATGCAATTTGTTTAAAAGAAAATTTTGTGCTGCTTTTTGCGCTTTTTCTTATCTTTTCTACACTAGGATGAGATTTATATTTATATATTATCGAATTTATTTGATCTTCGGGTCTGTTTTCATTACTTGAAGGTTGTATATTTGATGACTTTATGCCTAAATTTTCAACAACACTGCCAAAATAATTGTTGAATATTTCAGTAATATCTTTATCATCAGATATTGTAGTCCCATTTTCAACTAAGGTAATATTTTCACTTGTAACTGTCTTGTTAGAGAAACATGGTTTTACTGTTTTCCAGAATAACCTATTGTCAGTTATATTTTTAACATTAAGGTTGTTGAAAAATTTGTCTTTACTTTTTCTTATTAGTGAAACACAAAAATTCCTTTGTTTATTGTATGCTAATTTACTCTCTGGAGTTTTATCCTTCCTATGCTTATTTAAAAGTCTTGATCTATTCATAACTGCCTTGTTTATTTCTTTACTCATAAAAGGTGCCTGGTTATGACGTACATGTCTTTTCTTTCGAGGAGCATGATTATCTAAGGTCCTTAAAACATTGTTTTTGAAATTTTCAAAATTTTTAAAATCATCGAGATTGTTGTCATCATTTAGAGCATCCATTATATCATGGCGGAAATTTACATTATTAAAATTCCGATATCTACATAGATATCTCTAAACACGATCTCCTTGATTTCTGGAAATTCTTCTTTGGACAACATGGCTGTTTTCTTTAAGCCAGTTTCAGCTTGATTACCACTAGACCGGACGCCATAGATCAAAGTTTTGATGATTTTTTGTTGGAGTGGTTTTGAGTCATCTAAATTCTCCTTCCAAAGATATCTTTGAAAACACCAGTCATTTTGATGTAGTTTCACAGAATTATACATTTTCTGAATGTCAGTATGAAATCCGTATTTGTAAATTCGCCATCGGATGAATATTTCTACGAGTTTGTTCATGTTGTTTCTCCCTTTTGCCAAGATATCATTGAGACTAAATCCTGTATCAGTGGGCTGAGACGCATCGAATACCATGCGGCAAGGAGTGGTGACCGAGTTGACTTTCCAAACAGTTCGCCAAGGTATATAGTTTTGAATTTGAGCTTCTTCAAGTGATTTTTGAATTGATCTTGAAAGATTTGTGACATATTCGACATAGCCTAGAGTGTGCAGCTTCATCTCTGATTTGATTACGTCATCTTTATCCTTCTGTGTGTTGGCTAATTTTTTCATTTGTTGATTGAATACCTTTAATGCTTTGAATTTGTTTGGACACAATTTGACGATTGGATTGTGTGTCATTGGCAGTCTTGCCACAGTTGAATTATTGATTTTATCTAATGTGACTGATTTTTCGATCATCTCCTGTTCCACTTCTTCTCTGATGCTGATAGTGTCATCTCGATCATTCATTTTACATACTTTGCAGTCTCTGCATTGCACACATCTGTAGGTGATTTCGGTTCCAGCGTGTTCTACCTTCTCAAAGATTTTGAGTTGACGGTTGCATATCATGACTTCTTTGTCATTTTTAACTTCTTTGTCATCGTAATCTAAATCAAACTGATAAGAATGGTTTTTATATCCAATGATAGAAATATCTGGATTGACTTGGTATCCGTTTTTGAATAATGAGTATTGCATGGACACAAAATTGGATGTTTTGCTAAGATGATGGTACCTTTCTATTTCAGTGAAGACTTGATGAGGCCCACCAATGACTCCTGTACATCCATCACTGTTCTTAAAGCAGGACTTGTATATGGTAAGACCAGATGGCAATTGAAAGACTTTTTAGGGGAAGTAACGTAAGTATTTTATGCCTATCATAAAATCAACATGGCCGCCCACTGAAGATGGTAACTTAGGTAAATAATTCACATTACCACGATTTTTTCGGTATCCATTTCTGATATCTGTCTCCACCTTTCCTTGCAATGGAAAATCAGGAAACTCTGGTGTGATCTGTTGAAGACAAACTCCTGTCAAAATTGCATCATTCCCATTTATCAAGGGTAATTTAACAGAATAGATTCCAAATGGTGACTCTTTCATGACACCTCCAACACCACCTATCTTATTTGGCCTATTAACTTCTTTTGTAGCATTTTCTCTGAGTCTCTTCACAGCATCAAATCTAGAAACGAAATCTCCGCATCCACTGTCATAAAATATGGTAAAAGGTTCATCATTTACCTTTATTGTTTGAAGCATGTATATTGCACTTTCGTCAACTGCATCTGACTGAACTTTATTTCTGTGTGCTGTGGAGTGAAAGGACAGTTGAATGTTTTTTGAAAAATCTGGAAGCTCAAATCGTTGTCGTAGGATGCATCTCTGCTTATAGTGTTGAAGCAAGTCCCTATTCTCCGGTGTGTCTTTGTGCTCCTCACATACCAATACGTGCATTTTAGATGGATATTTGTCATGTGATTGATGTTTACATGTGAAATCTCTCTGGCATTTCCCTTCTCGATGTTTTCCTTGCTTTTGTTTGGCTCCTGGAAATAGACACTGAAAGCAAAGACCATTTCTTCTTAAAACAGTAAATCTATCTGCGGGTGACATATCGACAAATTTCTTACAGGCAAAGTACTGTATCAACATGGATCCAGAAGGTCCATTAGTAGGTACATGATTTCTTTCTCCACATGTAAAACAAGACAAATTTGATATTACCTTGTCATCGAAGTCATTGTTATTGAAGTAGTTTGAATCTTTGACTTGTTGAGGTTTTCTTTCTTTTCCTAGTAACAGTATCTTTTGTTGGTAGATTCTCATATCTTTTTCTAAAAAATCAATCAATTTATTCCATAAATTTTCACCATCTTCCTCACATTCTGTCGCGAGCCATCTTGTTACTCTACTATCTCCTAGCAGCTTATAAATTCTTTCCAGTGCATCTCCATAGAAAAGATTATTTTCCAAACCATGCTTTTTGCACAATGAGAGCAGATCCTTCATGACTGTAATAATTTTGGCTATTCCGTTTGTAACCTTTTCCGGGTCTCTTAGCTTCCACAATAAATCCATGTTGTTCACTTCATGTAATTTTTTCGCTAGCATGGTTTTGCAATCACCATATGCTGCTATGAGTCTTTTCCATATCTCTTCAATGTCGTCAACATTCCTAACTAACATTAAAGCAGGATTCTCAAGGTAATTATTTCTTAACAGATCAGGTAGTAAACTTTTTGGTGTAGATTTAAGGTAGAGTTTCTCAAACATAGTTTGAAATGTGTAGATATCAAGAGGTGAGCTATAGTCCTTGAATTTAATAAGCTTGATATTTAAAGAAGAAGTGTTAAATGACTCAAGTTTCTCAATTTCTCGTGAATAAACCTCATGTTCCACTTTCTGAATGTACTCTCTCTTTAGAAATTTAAGGTTATCATACCTCTCCATGAGTTTTCTAACATTTCTTATCATAGGTGAGTTTTCAGGAGTATTAGTACAAATTTTTTCAAGCTTCTCTCCTATTTTTTGAATTATTTTCAACAACAGACTCGCAGAATGATATCGAAAATCTAAGCCTCTTGGTGGACAACTGGAAATTGGATGAAGATATTTCTGAAGAGGAAAACAGGTCCCTGTTAAAGGGCCACTTAGCTGTTGAAGAATCTATGCTAGTAATGGAAATTCAAGATCTCTTCGAGGAAGATGGTGTGAGTGATTTATATCCATCGAATGAAATATACGAAAAAGCTCTTTCGCAAGCACTATCACTACGTGCTAATTACTTTAGTTTTGAAATTTAATAAACGTTTGACAAAATAAATTGAAATATATTATTAAATAATCGTTCCAGATTGCCCAAGTATAAAACCGGATAAACTTGAAATGAATACGCCCAAACGTGCTAATTACTTTAGTTTTGAAATTTAATAAACGTTTGACAAAATAAATTGAAATATATTATTAAATAATCGTTCCAGATTGCCCAAGTATAAAACCGGATAAACTTGAAATGAATACGCCCAAACGTTTTCTTGAAAGTTGATGTGTATAAAATTTGATTGATACTTTTGTACAAAGTTTTCTTGTGACTACTAAAGTTTGTGATTTGACAGAATGAACGAAAAGTGTCAAAAACGTATTATAAAGTAATTGACATGAAATCCCTAATGACACGATCAAGTAACAATTAACAATTAAACAATACATATAGCTAAGATGAAACATAATGATACAATACAAGTGGGACATACAAGACAATGAGACACGGGACTGGACAAGTGAGCAAAGAAATTGAATAAACAAGGCATAACAATAAATGGTAACACTACACATGACAAGGTACATTTTACGGACTGACATAAACAATGAATTTTGATTCAATAATATATATTTAAACACAACAAACGCTCTCTGCCTGGCCTACTTGTGTGCAGAAGTAGCGACTTTGCATGCCGGCTGCAGAGCATTGACTATTTGACTGTTTTGCCAATATTTGGATAATGAGTAAAAAACTGCCTTAGTCTCAATATTTTTGTCCACGATTGTCTGAGAAATTGGATTTTTGCGTTTTTCTTCGTTTTTTGTGGTTTCCATAGGTTCTTATGCCCGGAATCGTTCAATATTGGACAAAATGAATCTTCTCGGATCTGAGAACGTGGATTTTTGCGTTTTTCTTCGTTATTCGTGGTTTCCATAGGTTCTTATGCCCGGAATCGGTCAATATTGGACAAAATGAATCTTCTCAGACAATCGTTGTCACAATATGTTGGGACAAGACAACGAATTTTGAAGTTCGCCACCACAAGTAATTGCGCAGGCTCATTCTATGTTAGATTCACACATCTTGAACTTGTCAAAGTTCACTTGTCAATGTTCAGAGTGGACTTAGGACACAATATGTTGGGACAAGACAACGAATTTTGAAGTTCGTCACCACATGTAATTGCGGAGGCTCATTCTATATTAGATACACAAATCTTGAACTTGTCAAAGTTCACTTGTCAAAATGTGCTTATTGTTGCTGACGTCAGCAAGGCTATTAATCACGAATTTCGGTTCCTTCGTGGTCCCCGACGTGAAGTATTTCGGTGTGCGGACGTGCTAAAGAATGTGACCAGCAACTTTTCAACGCTCTCTGCCTGGCCTACTTGTGTGCAAAAGAAAGTGGATTTTTGCTTTTTTTCTTCCTTTTTTGTGGTTTCCATAGGTTATTATGCCCGGAATCGGTCAATAATGGACAAAATGAATCTTCTCACATCTGAGAAGGTGGATTTTTGCGTTTTTCTTCGTTCTTCGTGGTTTCCATAGGTTCTTATGCCCGGAATCGGTCAATATTGGACAAAATGAATCTTCTCAGATCGGAGAACGTGGATTTTTGCGTTTTTCTTCGTTCTTCGTGGTTTTCATAGGTTCTTATGCCCGGAATCGGTCAATATTGGACAAAATAAATCTTCTCAGACAATCGTTATCACAATATGTTGGGACAAGACAACGAATTTCGAAGTTCGCCACCACAAGTAATTGTGTAGGCTCATTCTATATTAGATTCACACATCTTGAACTTGTCAAAGTTCACTTGTCAAAATGTGCTAATTGTTGCTCACGTCAGAAAAGCCATTAATCACGAATTTCGGGGCCTTCGTAGTCCCCGACGTGAATTATTTCGGTGTGCGGGCGTGCTAAAGAATGTGACTAGCAAATTTTCAACGCTCTCTGCCTGGCCTACTTGTGTGCAAAAGTAGCGACTTTGCAGCCTGCCTGCTGCAGACCATTGACTATTTGACTCTTTTGTCCATATTTGGATAATGAGTAAAAAACTGCCTTAGTCCCAATATTTGTTTCCACAATTGTCTGCGAAAGTGGATTTTTCAGTTTTTCTTCGTTTTTTATGGTTTCCATAGGTTCTTGTGCCCGGGATCCGTCAATATTGGAGAACATGAATCTTCTCAGATCTGAGAAAGCGGATTTTTGCGTTTTTCTTCGTTTCTCGTGGTTTCCACAGGTTCTTATTCCCGTAATCGGTCAATATTGGACAAAATGAATCTTCTCAGACAATCGTGGTCACAATATGTTGTGACAAGACAACGAATTTCGAAGTTTGCCACCACAAGTATTTGCGTAGGCTCATTCTATATTAGATTCATACATCTTGGACTTGTCAAATTTCACTTGTCAAAATGTACTAATTGTTGCTCACGTTAGCAAGGCCATTAATCACGAATTTCGGGGCCTTCGCAGTCCCCGACGTGAATTATTTCGGTGTGCGGATGTGCTAAAGAATGTGACTAGCAAATTTTCAACGCTCTCTGCCTGGCCTACTTGTGTGCAAAAGTAGCGACTTTGCAGCCTGCCTGCTGCAGAGCATTGACTATTTGACTCTTTTGTCCTTATTTGGATAATGAGTAAAAAACTGCCTTAGTCCCAATATTTGAGTCCACAATTGTCTGCGAAAGTGGATTTTCGCGTTTTTCTTCGTCTTTTGTGGTTTCCATAGGTTCTTGTGCCCGGGATCCGTCAATATTGGAGAACATGAATCTTCTCAGATCTGAGAAAGCGGATTTTTGCGTTTTTCTTCGTTTTTCGTGGTTTCCACAGGTTCTTATGCCCGTAATCGGTTAATATTGGACAAAATGATTCTTCTCAGACAATCGTTGTCACATTATGTTGGGACAAAACAACGAATTTCTAAGTTCGCCACCACAAGTAATTGCGTAAGGTCATTCTATATTATATTCACACATCTTGCACTTGTCAAAGTTCACTTGTCAAAACGTGCTAATTGTTGCTGACGTCAGCAAGGCTATTAATCACGAATTTCAATTCCTTCATGGTTCCCGACGTGAAGTATTTCGGTGTGTGGTCGTCCCAAAGAATGTGACTAGCAACTTTTCAACGCTCTCTGCCTCGCCTACTAGTGTGCAAAAGTAGCGACTTTGCAGCCTGCCGGCTACAGAGCATTGACTATTTGACTGTTTTGTTCATATTTGCATAATGAGTAAAAAACTGCCTTAGTCTCAATATTTTGGTCCACAATTGTCTGTGAAAGTGGATTTTTGTATTTTTCTTCGTTTTTTGTTGTTTCTATAGCTTCTTATGCCCGGAATCGGTAAATATTGGACAAAATGAATCTTCTTAGACAATTGTTGTCACAATATGTTGGGACAAGACAACGAATTTCTAAGTTCGCCACCACAAGTAATTGCGGAGGCTCATACTATATTAGATTCACACATCTTGAACTTGTCAAACTTCATTTGACAAAATGTGCTAATTGTTGCTGACGTCAGCAAGTCTATTAATCACGAATTTCGGGACCTTCCTGGTCCCCGACGAGAAATACTTCGGTGTGCGGGCGTGCTAAAGAATGTGACTAGCAACTTTTCAACGCTCTCTGCCTGGCCTACTTGTGTGCAAAAGAAAGTGGATTTTTGCGTTTTTCTTCCTTTTTTGTGGTTTCCATAGGTTGTTATGCCCGGAATCGGTCAATATTGGACAAAATGAATCTTCTCAGATCTGAGAACATGGATTTTTGCGTTTTTCTTCTTTTTTTGTAGTTTCCATAGGTTCTTATGCCCGGAATCGGTCAATATTAAACAAAATGAATCTTCTCAGATCTGAGAACGTGGATATTTGCGTTTTTATCGTTCTTCGTGGCCTTGCTGACGTCAGCAAGGCCATTATTCACGAATTTCAGGGTCTTCGTGGTCCCCGACATGAAGTTTTTCGGTGTGCGGGCGTGCTAAAGAATGTGACTAGCAACATTTCAACGCTCTCTGCCTGGCCTACTTGTGTGCCAAAGTAGCCACTTTGCAGCCACCCGGCTGCAGAGCATTGACCATTTGACTGTTTTGTCCATATTTGGATAATGAGTAAAAACTACCTTAGTCTCAATATTTTTGTCCACAATTGTCTGAGAAAGTGGATTTTTGCGTTTTTCGTCGTTTTTTGTGTTTTCCATAGGTTCTTATGTCCGGAATCGGTCAATATTGGACAAAATGAATCTTCTCAGATCTGAGAACGTGGATTTTTGCGTTTTTCTTCTTTTTTTGTAGTTTCCATAGGTTCTTATGCCCGGAATCGGTCAATATTGGACAAAATGAATCTTCTCAGATCTGAGAACGTGGATATTTGCGTTTTTCATCGTTCTTCGTGGTTTCCATAGGTTCTTATGCTCGGAATCGGTCAATATTGGGCAAAATGAATCTTCTCAAACATTCGTGGTCACAATATGTTGTGACAAGACAACGAATTTTGAAGTTCGCCACCACAAGTATTTGCGTAGGCTCATTCTATATTAGATTCATACATTTTGAACTTTTCAAATTTCACTTGTCAAAATTTGCTAATTGTTGCTGACGTCAGCAAGGCCATTATTCACGAATTTCAGGGTCTTCGTGGTCCCCGACATGAAGTTTTTCGGTGTGCGGGCGTGCTAAAGAATGTGACTAGCAACATTTCAACGCTCTCTGCCTGGCCTACTTGTGTGCCAAAGTAGCCACTTTGCAGCCACCCGGCTGCAGAGCATTGACCATTTGACTGTTTTGTCCATATTTGGATAATGAGTAAAAAACTGCCTTAGTCTCAATATTTTTGTCCACAATTGTCTGAGAAAGTGGATTTTTGCGTTTTTCTTCTTTTTTTGTAGTTTCCATAGGTTCTTATGCCCGGAATCGGTCAATATTGGACAAAATGAATCTTCTCAGATCTGAGAACGTGGATATTTGCGTTTTTCATCGTTCTTCGTGGTTTCCATAGGTTCTTATGCTCGGAATCGGTCAATATTGGGCAAAATGAATCTTCTCAAACATTCGTGGTCACAATATGTTGTGACAAGACAACGAATTTTGAAGTTCGCCACCACAAGTATTTGCGTAGGCTCATTCTATATTAGATTCATACATTTTGAACTTTTTCAAATTTCACTTGTCAAAATTTGCTAATTGTTGCTGACGTCAGCAAGGCCATTATTCACGAATTTCAGGGTCTTCGTGGTCCCCGACATGAAGTTTTTCGGTGTGCGGGCGTGCTAAAGAATGTGACTAGCAACATTTCAACGCTCTCTGCCTGGCCTACTTGTGTGCCAAAGTAGCCACTTTGCAGCCACCCGGCTGCAGAGCATTGACCATTTGACTGTTTTGTCCATATTTGGATAATGAGTAAAAAACTGCCTTAGTCTCAATATTTTGGTCCACAATTGTCTGTGAAAGTGGATTTTTGTATTTTTCTTCGTTTTTTATTGTTTCTATAGCTTCTTATGCCCGGAATCGGTCAATATTGGACAAAATGAATCTTCTCAGATCTGAGAACGTGGATATTTGCGTTTTTCATCGTTCTTCGTGGTTTCCATAGCTTCTTATGCCCACAATCGGTCAATATTGGACAAAATGAATCTTCTCAGACAATCGTTGTCACATTATGTTGGGACAAGATAACAAATTTCTAAGTTCGCCACCACAAGTATTTACGTAGGCTCATTCTATATTAGATTCATACATCTTGAACTTGTCAAATTTCACTTGTCAAAATTTGCTAATTGTTGCTGACGTCAGCAAGGCCATTATTCACGAATTTCGGGGCCTTCGTGGTCCCCGACGTGAAGTATTTCGGTGCGCGGGCGTGCTAAAGAATGTGACTAGCAACTTTTCAACGCTCTCTGCCTGGCCTACTTGTGTGCCAAAGTAGCGACTTTGCAGCCACCCGGGTGCAGAGCATTGACTATTTGACTGCTTTGTCCATATTTGGATAATGAGAAAAAAACTGCCTTAGTCTCAATATTTTTGTCCACAATTGTCTGAGAAAGTGGATTTTGGCGTTTTTCTTCGGTTTTTGTGGATTCCATAGGTTCTTATGCCCGGAATCGGTAAATATTGGACAAAATGAATCTTCTTAGATCTGAGAACGTGGATATTTGCGTTTTTCATCGTTCTTCGTGGTTTCCATAGCTTCTTATGCCCGCAATCGGTCAATATTGGACAAAATCACTCTTCTCAGACTATCGTTGTCAGAATATGTTGGGACAAGACAAGGAATTTCTAAGTTCGCCACCACAAGTAATTGCGGAGGCTCATACTATATTAGATTCACACATCTTGAATTTGTCAAAGTTCACTTGTCAATGTTCAAAGTGGACTTAGGACACAATATGTTGGGACAAGACAACGAATTTTGAAGTTCGCCACCACAAGTAATTGCGGAGGCTCATTCTATATTAGATTCACAAATCTTGAACTTGTCAAACTTCATTTGACAAAATGTGCTAATTGTTGCTGACGTCAGCAAGGCTATTAATCACGAATTTCGGGACCTTCCTGGTCCCCGACGAGAAATACTTCGGTGTGCGGGCGTGCTAAAGAATGTGACTAGCAAATTTTCAACGCTCTCTGCCTGGCCTACTTGTGTGCAAAAGAAAGTGGATTTTTGCGTTTTTCTTCCTTTTTTGTGGTTTCCATAGGTTGTTATGCCCGGAATCGGTCAATATTGGACAAAATGAATCTTCTCAGATCTGAGAACATGGATTTTTGCGTTTTTCTTCTTTTTTGTAGTTTCCATAGGTTCATATGCCCGGAATCGGTCAATATTAAACAAAATGAATCTTCTCAGATCTGAGAACGTGGATATTTGCATTTTTATCGTTCTTCGTGGCCTTGCTGACGTCAGCAAGGCCATTATTCACGAATTTCAGGGTCTTCGTGGTCCCCGACATGAAGTTTTTCGGTGTGCGGGCGTGCTAAAGAATGTGACTAGCAACATTTCAACGCTCTCTGCCTGGCCTACTTGTGTGCCAAAGTAGCCACTTTGCAGCCACCCGGCTGCAGAGCATTGACCATTTGACTGTTTTGTCCATATTTGGATAATGAGTAAAAAACTGCCTTAGTCTCAATATTTTTGTCCACAATTGTCTGAGAAAGTGGATTTTTGCGTTTTTCTTCTTTTTTTGTAGTTTCCATAGGTTCTTATGCCCGGAATCGGTCAATATTGGACAAAATGAATCTTCTCAGATCTGAGAACGTGGATATTTGCGTTTTTCATCGTTCTTCGTGGTTTCCATAGGTTCTTATGCTCGGAATCGGTCAATATTGGGCAAAATGAATCTTCTCAGACATTCGTGGTCACAATATGTTGTGACAAGACAACGAATTTTGAAGTTCGCCACCACAAGTATTTGCGTAGGCTCATTCTATATTAGATTCATACATTTTGAACTTTTCAAATTTCACTTGTCAAAATTTGCTAATTGTTGCTGACGTCAGCAAGGCCATTATTCACGAATTTCAGGGTCTTCGTGGTCCCCGACATGAAGTTTTTCGGTGTGCGGGCGTGCTAAAGAATGTGACTAGCAACATTTCAACGCTCTCTGCCTGGCCTACTTGTGTGCCAAAGTAGCCACTTTGCAGCCACCCGGCTGCAGAGCATTGACCATTTGACTGTTTTGTCCATATTTGGATAATGAGTAAAAAACTGCCTTAGTCTCAATATTTTGGTCCACAATTGTCTGTGAAAGTGGATTTTTGTATTTTTCTTCGTTTTTTATTGTTTCTATAGCTTCTTATGCCCGGAATCGGTCAATATTGGACAAAATGAATCTTCTCAGATCTGAGAACGTGGATATTTGCGTTTTTCATCGTTCTTCGTGGTTTCCATAGCTTCTTATGCCCACAATCGGTCAATATTGGACAAAATGAATCTTCTCAGACAATCGTTGTCACATTATGTTGGGACAAGATAATAAATTTCTAAGTTCGCCAGCACAAGTATTTACGTAGGCTCATTCTATATTAGATTCATACATCTTGAACTTGTCAAATTTCACTTGTCAAAATTTGCTAATTGTTGCTGACGTCAGCAAGGCCATTATTCACGAATTTCGGGGCCTTCGTGGTCCCCGACGTGAAGTATTTCGGTGCGCGGGCGTGCTAAAGAATGTGACTAGCAACTTTTCAACGCTCTCTGCCTGGCCTACTTGTGTGCCAAAGTAGCGACTTTGCAGCCACCCGGGTGCAGAGCATTGACTATTTGACTGTTTTGTCCATATTTGGATAATGAGTAAAAAACTGCCTTAGTCTCAATATTTTTGTCCACAATTGTCTGAGAAAGTGGATTTTGGCGTTTTTCTTCGGTTTTTGTGGATTCCATAGGTTCTTATGCCCGGAATCGGTAAATATTGGACAAAATGAATCTTCTTAGATCTGAGAACGTGGATATTTGCGTTTTTCATCGTTCTTCGTGGTTTCCATAGCTTCTTATGCCCGCAATCGGTCAATATTGGACAAAATGACTCTTCTCAGACTATCGTTGTCAGAATATGTTGGGACAAGACAAGGAATTTCTAAGTTCGCCACCACAAGTAATTGCGGAGGCTCATACTATATTAGATTCACACATCTTGAATTTGTCAAAGTTCACTTGTCAATGTTCAAAGTGGACTTAGGACACAATATGTTGGGACAAGACAACGAATTTTGAAGTTCGCCACCACAAGTAATTGCGGAGGCTCATTCTATATTAGATTCACAAATCTTGAACTTGTCAAACTTCATTTGACAAAATGTGCTAATTGTTGCTGACGTCAGCAAGGCTATTAATCACGAATTTCGGGACCTTCCTGGTCCCCGACGAGAAATACTTCGGTGTGCGGGCGTGCTAAAGAATGTGACTAGCAAATTTTCAACGCTCTCTGCCTGGCCTACTTGTGTGCAAAAGAAAGTGGATTTTTGCGTTTTTCTTCCTTTTTTGTGGTTTCCATAGGTTGTTATGCCCGGAATCGGTCAATATTGGACAAAATGAATCTTCTCAGATCTGAGAACATGGATTTTTGCGTTTTTCTTCTTTTTTTGTAGTTTCCATAGGTTCATATGCCCGGAATCGGTCAATATTAAACAAAATGAATCTTCTCAGATCTGAGAACGTGGATATTTGCATTTTTATCGTTCTTCGTGGCCTTGCTGACGTCAGCAAGGCCATTATTCACGAATTTCAGGGTCTTCGTGGTCCCCGACATGAAGTTTTTCGGTGTGCGGGCGTGCTAAAGAATGTGACTAGCAACATTTCAACGCTCTCTGCCTGGCCTACTTGTGTGCCAAAGTAGCCACTTTGCAGCCACCCGGCTGCAGAGCATTGACCATTTGACTGTTTTGTCCATATTTGGATAATGAGTAAAAAACTGCCTTAGTCTCAATATTTTTGTCCACAATTGTCTGAGAAAGTGGATTTTTGCGTTTTTCGTCGTTTTTTGTGTTTTCCATAGGTTCTTACGTCCGGAATCGGTCAATATTGGACAAAATGAATCTTCTCAGATCTGAGAACGTGTATATTTGCGTTTTTCATCGTTCTTTATGGTTTCCATAGGTTCTTATGCCCGGAATCGGTCAATATTGGACAAAATGAATCTTCTCAGACAATGGTGGTCACAATATGTTGTGACAAGACATCGAATTTCGAAGTTCTCCACCACAAGTAATTGCATAGGCTCATTCTATATTCGATTCACACATCTTGAACTTGTCAAAGTTCACTTGTCAAAACGTGCTAATTGTTGCTGACGTCAGCAAGGCCATTAATCACGAATTTCAGGGACTTCGTGAACCCCGACGTGAAGTATTTCGGTGTGCGGGCGTGCTAAAGAATGTGACTAGCAACTTTTCAACGCTCTCTGCCTGACCTACTTGTGTGCAAAAGTAGCGACTTTGCAGCCTGCCGGCTGCACAGCATTCACTATTTGACTGTTTTGTCCATATTAGGATAATGAGTAAAAAACTGCCTTAGTCTCAATATTTTTGTCCACGACTGTCTGAGAAAGTGGATTTTTGCGTTTTTCTTCGTTTTTTGTGGTTTCCATAGGTTCTTATGCCCGGAATCGGTCGATATTGGACAAAATGAATCTTCTCAGATCTGAGAACGTGGATATTTGCGTTTTTCATCGTTCTTCGTGGTTTCCATAGGTTCTTATGCCCGGAATCGGTCAATATTGGACAAAATGAATCTTCTCAGATCTGAGAACGTGGATTTTGGCGTTTTTCTTCGGTTTTTTGTGGATTCCATAGGTTCTTATGCCCGGAATCGGTAAATATTGGACAAAATGAATCTTCTTAGACAATTGTTGTCACAATATGTTGGGACAAGACAACGAATTTTGAAGTTCGCCACCACAAGTATTTGCGTAGGCTCATTCTATATTAGATTCATACATTTTGAACTTTTCAAATTTCACTTGTCAAAATTTGCTAATTGTTGCTAACGTAGGCAAGGCCATTATTCACGAATTGCGGGGTCTTCGTGGTCCTCGACGTGAAGTTTTTCGGTGTGCGGGCGTGCTAAAGAATGTGACTAGCAACATTTCAACGCTCTCTGCCTGGCCTACTTGTGTGCCAAAGTAGCGACTTTGCAGCCACCCGGCTGCAGAGCATTGACCATTTGACTGTTTTGTCCATATTTGGATAATGAGTAAAAAACTGCCTTAGTCGCAATATTTTTGTCCACAATTGTCTGAGAAAGTGGATTTTTGCGTTTTTCGTCGTTTTTTTGTTTTCCATAGGTTCTTATGTCCGGAATCGGTCAATATTGGACAAAATGAATCTTCTCAGATCTGAGAACGTGTACATTTGCGTTTTTCATCGTTCTTCGTGGTTTCCATAGGTTCTTATGCCCGGAATCGGTCAATATTGGACAAAATGAATCTTCTCAGACAATCGTGGTCACAATATGTTGTGACAAGACATCGAATTTCGAAGTTCGCCACCACAAGTAATTGCGTAGGCTCATTCTATATTAGATTCACAATTCTTGAACTTGTAAAAGTTCTCTTGTAAAAATGTGCTAATTGTTGCTGACGTCAGCAAGGCTATTAATCACCAATTTCGGGACCTTCGTGGTCCCGACGTGGATTATTTCGGTGTGGCGGGCGTCCCAAAGAATATGTGACTACCCAATTTTCAACGCTCTCTGCCTGGCCTACTTGTGTGCAAAAGTAGCGACTTTGCAGCCTGCCGGCTGCAGAGCCTTGACCATTTGACTATTTTGTCCATATTTGGATAATGAGTAAAAAACTGCCTTAGTCTCAATATTTTTGTTCACAATTGTCTTAAAAAGTGGATTTTGAGCTTTTCTTCGTTTTTTGTGGTTTCCATAGGTTCTTATGCTCGGAATCGGTCAATATTGTACAAAATGAATCTTCTCAGACCAATCGTTGTCACAATATGTTGGAACAAGACAACGAATTTCGAAGTTCTCCACCACAAGTAATTGCGTAGGCTCATTCTATATTAGATTCACACATCTTGAACTTGTCAAAGTTCACTTGTCAAAACGTGCTAATTGTTGCTGACGTCAGCAAGGCCATTAATCACGAATTTCAGGGCCTTCGTGGTCGCCGACGTGAAGTTTTTCGGTGTGCGGGCGTGCTAAAGAATGTGACTAGCAACTTTTCAACGCTCTCTGCCTGACCTACTTGTGTGCAAAAGTAGCGACTTTGCAGCCTGCCGGCTGCAGAGCATTCACTATTTGACTGTTTTGTCGCATATTAGAATAATGAGTAAAAAACTGCCTTAGTCTCAATATTTTTGTCCACGACTGTCTGAGAAAATGTATTTTTGCGTTTTTCTTCGTTTTTTGTTGTTTCCATAGGTTCTTATGCCCGGAATCGGTCGATATTGGACAAAATGAATCTTCTCAGATCTGAAAAAGTGGATTTTTGAGCTTTTCTTCGTTTTTTGTGGTTTCCATAGGTTCTTATGCTCGGAATCGGTCAATATTGTACAAAATGAATCTTCTCAGACAATCCTGGTCACAATATGTTGGGACAAGACAACACATTTTGAAGTTCGCCACCACAAGTAAATGCGTAGGCTCATTCTATATTAGATTCACAAATCCTGAACTTGTAAAATTTCACTTGTCAAAATGTGCTAATTGTTGCTCACGTCAGCAAGGCCATTAATGACGAATCTCGGGGCCTTCGTTGTCCCTGGCGTGAATTATTTCGGTGTGCCGGCGTGCTAAATAATGTGACTAGTACATTTTCAACGCTCTCTGTCTGGCCTACTTGTGTGCAAAAGTAGCGACTTTGCAGCCTGCCGGCTGCAGAGCATTCACTATTTGACTGTTTTGTCCATATTAGAATAATGAGTAAAAAACTGCCTTAGTCTCAATATTTTTGTCCACGACTGTCTGAGAAAATGTATTTTTGCGTTTTTCTACGCTTTTTGTGGTTTCCATAGGTTCTTATGCCCGGAATGGATCAATATTGGACAAAATAAATCTTCTCAGATCTAAGAAAGCGGACTTTTGCGTTTTTCTTCGTTTTTCGAGGTTTCCATAGGTTCTTATGCCCGTAATCGGTCAATATTGGACAAAATGAATCTTCTCAGACAATCGTTGTCACAATATGTTGGAACAAGACAACGAATTTCTAAGTTCGCCACCACAAGTAATTGCGCAGGCTCATTCTATATTAGATTCACACCTCTTCAACTTGTCAAATTTCACTTGTCAAAATGTGCTAATTGTTGCTCACGTCAGCAAGGCCATTATTCACGAATTTCGGGGCCTTCGTGGTCCCCGACGTGAAGTATTTCGGTGTGCGGGCGTGCTAAAGAATGTGACTATCAACTTTTCAACGCTCTCTGCCTGGCTTACTTGTGTGCCAAAGTAGCGACTTTGCAGCCACCCGGGTGCAGAGCATTGACTATTTGGCTGTTTTGTGCATATTTGGATAATGAGTAAAAAACTGCCTTACTCTCAATATTTTTGTCCACAATTGTCTGAGAAAGTGGATTTTGGCGTTTTTCTTCGGTTTTTGTGGATTCCATAGGTTCTTATGCCCGGAATCGGTAAATATTGGACAAAATGAATCTTTTCAGACAATTGTTGTCACAAAATGTTGGGACAAGACAACGAATTTCTAAGTTCGCCACCACAAGTAATTGCGGAGGCTCATACTATATTAGATTCACACATCTTGAACTTGTCAAAGTTCACTTGTCAAAACGTGCTAATTGTTGCTGACGTCAGCAAGGCCATTAATCACGAATTTCAGGGACTTCGTGAACCCCGACGTGAAGTATTTCGGTGTGCGGGCGTGCTAAAGAATGTGACTAGCAACTTTTCAACGCTCTCTGCCTGACCTACTTGTGTGCAAAAGTAGCGACTTTGCAGCCTGCCGGCTGCACAGCATTCACTATTTGACTGTTTTGTCCATATTAGGATAATGAGTAAAAAACTGCCTTAGTCTCAATATTTTTGTCCACGACTGTCTGAGAAAGTGGATTTTTGCGTTTTTCTTCGTTTTTTGTGGTTTCCATAGGTTCTTATGCCCGGAATCGGTCGATATTGGACAAAATGAATCTTCTCAGATCTGAGAACGTGGATATTTGCGTTTTTCATCGTTCTTCGTGGTTTCCATAGGTTCTTATGCCCGGAATCGGTCAATATTGGACAAAATGAATCTTCTCAGATCTGAGAACGTGGATTTTGGCGTTTTTCTTCGGTTTTTTGTGGATTCCATAGGTTCTTATGCCCGGAATCGGTAAATATTGGACAAAATGAATCTTCTTAGACAATTGTTGTCACAATATGTTGGGACAAGACAACGAATTTTGAAGTTCGCCACCACAAGTATTTGCGTAGGCTCATTCTATATTAGATTCATACATTTTGGACTTTTCAAATTTCACTTGTCAAAATTTGCTAATTGTTGCTAACGTAGGCAAGGCCATTATTCACGAATTGCGGGGTCTTCGTGGTCCTCGACGTGAAGTTTTTCGGTGTGCGGGCGTGCTAAAGAATGTGACTAGCAACATTTCAACGCTCTCTGCCTGGCCTACTTGTGTGCCAAAGTAGCGACTTTGCAGCCACCCGGCTGCAGAGCATTGACCATTTGACTGTCTTGTCCATATTTGGATAATGAGTAAAAAACTGCCTTAGTCGCAATATTTTTGTCCACAATTGTCTGAGAAAGTGGATTTTTGCGTTTTTCGTCGTTTTTTTGTTTTCCATAGGTTCTTATGTCCGGAATCGGTCAATATTGGACAAAATGAATCTTCTCAGATCTGAGAACGTGTATATTTGCGTTTTTCATCGTTCTTCGTGGTTTCCATAGGTTCTTATGCCCGGAATCGGTCAATATTGGACAAAATGAATCTTCTCAGACAATCGTGGTCACAATATGTTGTGACAAGACATCGAATTTCGAAGTTCGCCACCACAAGTAATTGCGTAGGCTCATTCTATATTAGATTCACAATTCTTGAACTTGTAAAAGTTCTCTTGTAAAAATGTGCTAATTGTTGCTGACGTCAGCAAGGCTATTAATCACCAATTTCGGGACCTTCGTGGTCCCCGACGTGGATTATTTCGGTGTGCGGGCGTCCCAAAGAATATGTGACTACCCAATTTTCAACGCTCTCTGCCTGGCCTACTTGTGTGCAAAAGTAGCGACTTTGCAGCCTGCCGGCTGCAGAGCCTTGACCATTTGACTATTTTGTCCATATTTGGATAATGAGTAAAAAACTGCCTTAGTCTCAATATTTTTGTTCACAATTGTCTGAAAAAGTGGATTTTTGAGCTTTTCTTCGTTTTTTGTGGTTTCCATAGGTTCTTATGCTCGGAATCGGTCAATATTGTACAAAATGAATCTTCTCAGACAATCGTTGTCACAATATGTTGGAACAAGACAACGAATTTCGAAGTTCTCCACCACAAGTAATTGCGTAGGCTCATTCTATATTAGATTCACACATCTTGAACTTGTCAAAGTTCACTTGTCAAAACGTGCTAATTGTTGCTGACGTCAGCAAGGCCATTAATCACGAATTTCAGGGCCTTCGTGGTCGCCGACGTGAAGTTTTTCGGTGTGCGGGCGTGCTAAAGAATGTGACTAGCAACTTTTCAACGCTCTCTGCCTGACCTACTTGTGTGCAAAAGTAGCGACTTTGCAGCCTGCCGGCTGCAGAGCATTCACTATTTGACTGTTTTGTCCATATTAGAATAATGAGTAAAAAACTGCCTTAGTCTCAATATTTTTGTCCACGACTGTCTGAGAAAATGTATTTTTGCGTTTTTCTTCGTTTTTTGTTGTTTCCATAGGTTCTTATGCCCGGAATCGGTCGATATTGGACAAAATGAATCTTCTCAGATCTGAAAAAGTGGATTTTTGAGCTTTTCTTCGTTTTTTGTGGTTTCCATAGGTTCTTATGCTCGGAATCGGTCAATATTGTACAAAATGAATCTTCTCAGACAATCCTGGTCACAATATGTTGGGACAAGACAACACATTTTGAAGTTCGCCACCACAAGTAATTGCGTAGGCTCATTCTATATTAGATTCACAAATCCTGAACTTGTAAAATTTCACTTGTCAAAATGTGCTAATTGTTGCTCACGTCAGCAAGGCCATTAATGACGAATCTCGGGGCCTTCGTTGTCCCTGGCGTGAATTATTTCGGTGTGCCGGCGTGCTAAATAATGTGACTAGTACATTTTCAACGCTCTCTGTCTGGCCTACTTGTGTGCAAAAGTAGCGACTTTGCAGCCTGCCGGCTGCAGAGCATTCACTATTTGACTGTTTTGTCCATATTAGAATAATGAGTAAAAAACTGCCTTAGTCTCAATGTTTTTGTCCACGACTGTCTGAGAAAATGTATTTTTGCGTTTTTCTACGTTTTTTGTGGTTTCCATAGGTTCTTATGCCCGGAATGGATCAATATTGGACAAAATAAATCTTCTCAGATCTAAGAAAGCGGACTTTTGCGTTTTTCTTCGTTTTTCGAGGTTTCCATAGGTTCTTATGCCCGTAATCGGTCAATATTGGACAAAATGAATCTTCTCAGACAATCGTTGTCACAATATGTTGGAACAAGACAACGAATTTCTAAGTTTGCCACCACAAGTAATTGCGCAGGCTCATTCTATATTAGATTCACACCTCTTCAACTTGTCAAATTTCACTTGTCAAAATGTGCTAATTGTTGCTCACGTCAGCAAGGCCATTATTCACGAATTTCGGGGCCTTCGTGGTCCCCGACGTGAAGTATTTCGGTGTGCGGGCGTGCTAAAGAATGTGACTATCAACTTTTCAACGCTCTCTGCCTGGCTTACTTGTGTGCCAAAGTAGCGACTTTGCAGCCACCCGGGTGCAGAGCATTGACTATTTGGCTGTTTTGTGCATATTTGGATAATGAGTAAAAAACTGCCTTACTCTCAATATTTTTGTCCACAATTGTCTGAGAAAGTGGATTTTGGCGTTTTTCTTCGGTTTTTGTGGATTCCATAGGTTCTTATGCCCGGAATCGGTAAATATTGGACAAAATGAATCTTTTCAGACAATTGTTGTCACAAAATGTTGGGACAAGACAACGAATTTCTAAGTTCGCCACCACAAGTAATTGCGGAGGCTCATACTATATTAGATTCACACATCTTGAATTTGTCAAAGTTCACTTGTCAATGTTCAGAGTGGTTTTAGGACACAATATGTTGGGACAAGACAACGAATTTTGAAGTTCGCCACCACAAGTAATTGCGGAGGCTCATTCTATATTACATTCACAAATCTTGAACTTGTTAAACTTCATTTGACAAAATGTGCTAATTGTTGCTGTGCTAAAGAATGTGACTAGCAACTTTTCAACGCTCTCTGCCTGACCTACTTGTGTGCAAAAGTAGCAACTTTGCAGCCTGCCGGCTGCAGAGCATTCACTATTTGACTGTTTTGTCCATATTTGGATAATGAGTAAAAAACTGCCTTAGTCTCAATATTTTTGTCCACGATTGTCTGAGAAAGTGGATTTTTGGTTTTTCTTCGTTTTTTGTGGTTTCCATAGGTTCTTATGTCCGGAATTGGTCGATATTGGACAAAATGAATCTTCTCAGATCTGAGAACGTGGATATTTGCGTTTTTCATCGTTCTTCGTGGTTTCCATAGGTTCTTATGCCCGGAATCGGTCAATATCGGACAAAATGAACCTTCTCAGACAATCCTGGTCACAATATGTTGGGTCAAGACAACACATTTTGAAGTTTGCCACCACAAGTAATTGCGTAGGCTCATTCTATATTAGATTCACAAATCCTGAACTTGTAAAATTTCACTTGTCAAAATGTGCTAATTGTTGCTCACGTCAGCAAGGCCATTAATGACGAATATCGGGGCCTTCGTTGTCCCTGGCGTGAATTATTTCGGTGTGCCGGCGTGCTAAATAATGTGACTAGTACATTTTCAACGCTCTCTGCCTGGCCTACTTGTGTGCAAAAGTAGCGACTTTGCAGCCAGCCGGCAGCAGAGCATTGATTATTTGACTGTTTTGTCCACATTTTTATAATGAGTAAAGAACTGCCTTAGTCTCAATATTTGTGTCCACCATTGTCTGAGAAAGTGGATTTTCGCGTTTTTCTACGTTTTTTGTGGTTTCCATAGGTTCTTATGCCCGGAATGGATCAATATTGGACAAAATAAATCTTCTCAGATCTAAGAAAGCGGACTTTTGCGTTTTTCTTCGTTTTTCGAGGTTTCCATAGGTTCTTATGCCCGTAATCGGTCAATATTGGACAAAATGAATCTTCTCAGACAATCGTTGTCACAATATGTTGGAACAAGACAACGAATTTCTAAGTTCGCCACCACAAGTAATTGCGCAGGCTCATTCTATATTAGATTCACACCTCTTCAACTTGTCAAATTTCACTTGTCAAAATGTGCTAATTGTTGCTCACGTCAGCAAGGCCATTATTCACGAATTTCGGGGCCTTCGTGGTCCCCGACGTGAAGTATTTCGGTGTGCGGGCGTGCTAAAGAATGTGACTATCAACTTTTCAACGCTCTCTGCCTGGCTTACTTGTGTGCCAAAGTAGCGACTTTGCAGCCACCCGGGTGCAGAGCATTGACTATTTGGCTGTTTTGTGCATATTTGGATAATGAGTAAAAAACTGCCTTACTCTCAATATTTTTGTCCACAATTGTCTGAGAAAGTGGATTTTGGCGTTTTTCTTCGGTTTTTGTGGATTCCATAGGTTCTTATGCCCGGAATCGGTAAATATTGGACAAAATGAATCTTCTCAGACAATTGTTGTCACAATATGTTGGGACAAGACAACGAATTTCTAAGTTCGCCACCACAAGTAATTGCGGAGGCTCATACTATATTAGATTCACACATCTTGAATTTGTCAAAGTTCACTTGTCAATGTTCAGAGTGGACTTAGGACACAATATGTTGGGACAAGACAACGAATTTTGAAGTTCGCCACCACAAGTAATTGCGGAGGCTCATTCTATATTAGATTCACAAATCTTGAACTTGTTAAACTTCATTTGACAAAATGTGCTTATTGTTGCTGACGTCAGCAAGGCTATTAATCACGAATTTCGAGACCTTCCTGGTCCCCGAAGAGAAGTACTGCGGTGTGCCGGCGTGCTAAAGAATGTGACTAGCAACTTTTCAACGCTCTCTGCCTGGCCTACTTGTGTGCAAAAGAAAGTGGATTTTTGCGTTTTTCTTCCTTTTTTGTGGTTTCCATAGGTTGTTATGCCCGGAATCGGTCAATATTGGACAAAATGAATCTTCTCAGATCTGAGAACGTGGATATTTACGTTTTTCATCGTTCTTCGTGGTTTCCATAGGTTCTTATGCTCGGAATCGGTCAATATTGGACAAAATGAATCTTCTCAGACAATCGTGGTCACAATATGTTGTGACAAGACAACGAATTTTGAAGTTCGCCACCACAAGTATTTGCGTAGGCTCATTCTATATGAGATTCATACATTTTGAACTTTTCAAATTTCACTTGTCAAAATTTGCTAATTGTTGCTGACGTCAGCAAGGCCATTATTCGCGAATTTCGGGGTCTTCGTGGTCCCCGACGTGAAGTTTTTCGGTGTGCGGGCGTGCTAAAGAATGTGACTAGCAACTTTTCAACGCTCTCTGCCTGGCCTACTTGTGTGCAAAAGAAAGTGGATTTTTGCGTTTTTCTTCCTTTTTTGTGGCTTCCATAGGTTGTTATGCCCGGAATCGGTCAATATTGGACAAAATGAATCTTCTCAGATCTGAGAACGTGGATTTTTGCGTTTTTTTTCTTTTTTTTGTAGTTTCCATAGGTTCTTATGCCCGGAATCGGTCAATATTGGACAAAATGAATCTTCTCAGATCTGAGAACGTGGATATTTGCGTTTTTCATCGTTCTTCGTGGTTTCCATAGGTTCTTATGCTCGGAATCGGTCATTATTGGACAAAATGAATCTTCTCAGACAATCGTGGTCACAATATGTTGTGACAAGACAACGAATTTTGAAGTTCGCCACCACAAGTATTTGCGTAGACTCATTCTATATGAGATTCATACATTTTGAACTTTTGAAATTTCACTTGTTAAAATTTGCTAATTGTTGCTGACGTCAGCAAGGCCATTATTCACGAATTTCTGGGTCTTCGTGGTCCCCGACGTGAAGTTTTTCGGTGTGCGGGCGTGCTAAAGAATGTGACTAGCAACATTTCAACGCTCTCTGCCTGGCCTACTTGTGTGCAAAAGTAGCCACTTTGCAGCCACCCGGCTGCAGAGCATTGACTATTTGACTGTTTTGTCCATATTTGGATTATGAGCAAAAAACTGCCTTAGTCTCAATATTTTTGTCCACAATTGTCTGAGAAAGTGGATTTTTGCGTTTTTCGTCGTTTTTTGTGGTTTCCATAGGTTCTTATGCCCGAAATCGGTCAATATTGGACAAAATGAATCTTCTCAGACAATCGTTGTCACAATATGTTGGGACGAGACAACGAATTTCGAAGTTCGCCACCACAAGTAATTGCGTAGGCTCATTCTATATTAGATTCACAATTCTTGAACTTGTAAAAGTTCTCTTGTAAAAATGTGCTAATTGTTGCTGACGTCAGCAAGGCCATTAATCACGAATTTCAGGGCCTTCGTGGTCCCCGACGTGAAGTTTTTCGGTGTGCGGGCGTGCTAAAGAATGTGACTAGAAACTTTTTAACGCTCTCTGCCTGACCTACTTGTGTGCAAAAGTAGCGAATTTGCAGCCTGCCGGCTGCACAGCAATGACTATTTGACTGTTTTGTCCATATTTGGATAATGAGTAAAAAACTGCTTGAGTCTCAATATTTTTGTCCACGATTGTCTGAGAAAGTGGATTTTTGGTTTTTCTTCGTTTTTTGTGGTTCCCATAGGTTCTTATGTCCGGAATCGGTCGATATTGGACAAAATGAATCTTCTCAGATCTGAGAACGTGGATATTTGCGTTTTTCATCGTTCTTCGTGGTTTCCATAGGTTCTTATGCCCGGAATCGGTCAATATCGGACAAAATGAATCTTCTCAGACAATCGTGGTAACAATATGTTGTTACAAGACATCGAATTTCGAAGTTTTCCACCACGAGTAATTGCGCAGGCTCATTCTATATTAGATTCACACATCTTGAACTTGTCAAAGTTCACTTGTCAAAACGTGCTAATTGTTCCTGACGTCAGCAAGGCCATTAATCAAGAATTTCAGGGCCTTCCTGGTCCCCGACGAGAAGTACTGCGGTGTGCGGGCGTGCTAAAGAATGTGACTAGCAACTTTTCAACGCTCTCTGCCTGGCCTACTTGTGTGCAAAAGAAAGTGGATTTTTGCGTTTTTCTTCCTTTTTTGTAGTTTCCATAGGTTGTTATGCCCGGAATCTGTCAATATTGGACAAAATGAATCTTCTCAGATCTGAGAACGTGGATTTTTGCGTTTTTCTTCTTTTTTTGTAGTTTCCATAGGTTCTTATGCCCGGAATCGGTCAATATTGGACAAAATGAATCTTCTCAGATCTGAGAACGTGGATATTTGTGACTAGCAACTTTTCAACGCTCTCTGCCTGGCCTACTTGTGTGCCAAAGTAGCGACTTTGCAGCCACCCGGCTGCAGAGCATTGACTATTTGACTGTTTTGTCCATATTTGGATAATGAGTAAAAAACTGCCTTAGTCTCAATATTTTTGTCCACAATTGTCTGAGAAAGTGGATTTTTGCGTTTTTCGTCGTTTTTTGTGGTTTCCATAGGTTCTTATGCCCGAAATCGGTCAATATTGGACAAAATGAATCTTCTCAGACAATCGTTGTCACAATATGTTGGGACGAGACAACGAATTTCGAAGTTCGCCACCACAAGTAATTGCGTAGGCTCATTCTATATTAGATTCACAATTCTTGAACTTGTAAAAGTTCTCTTGTAAAAATGTGCTAATTGTTGCTGACGTCAGCAAGGCCATTAATCACGAATTTCAGGGCCTTCGTGGTCCCCGACGTGAAGTTTTTCGGTGTGCGGGCGTGCTAAAGAATGTGACTAGCAACTTTTCAACGCTCTCTGCCTGGCCTACTTGTGTGCAAAAGTAGCGACTTTGCAGCCAGCCGGCAGCAGAGCATTGATTATTTGACTGTTTTGTCCACATTTTTATAATGAGTAAAAAACTGCCTTAGTCTCAATATTTGTGTCCACCATTGTCTGAGAAAGTGGATTTTCGCGTTTTTCTACGTTTTTTGTGGTTTCCATAGGTTCTTATGCCCGGAATGGATCAATATTGGACAAAATAAATCTTCTCAGATCTAAGAAAGCGGACTTTTGCGTTTTTCTTCGTTTTTCGAGGTTTCCATAGGTTCTTATGCCCGTAATCGGTCAATATTGGACAAAATGAATCTTCTCAGACAATCGTTGTCACAATATGTTGGAACAAGACAACGAATTTCTAAGTTCGCCACAACAAGTAATTGCGCAGGCTCATTCTATATTAGATTCACACCTCTTCAACTTGTCAAATTTCACTTGTCAAAATGTGCTAATTGTTGCTTACGTCAGCAAGGCCATTATTCACGAATTTCGGGGCCTTCGTGGTCCCCGACGTGAAGTATTTCGGTGTGCGGGCGTGCTAAAGAATGTGACTATCAACTTTTCAACGCTCTCTGCCTGGCTTACTTGTGTGCCAAAGTAGCGACTTTGCAGCCACCCGGGTGCAGAGCATTGACTATTTGTCTGTTTTGTGCATATTTGGATAATGAGTAAAAAACTGCCTTACTCTCAATATTTTTGTCCACAATTGTCTGAGAAAGTGGATTTTGGCGTTTTTCTTCGGTTTTTGTGGATTCCATAGGTTCTTATGCCCGGAATCGGTAAATATTGGACAAAATGAATCTTCTCAGACAATTGTTGTCACAATATGTTGGGACAAGACAACGAATTTCTAAGTTCGCCACCACAAGTAATTGCGGAGGCTCATACTATATTAGATTCACACATCTTGAATTTGTCAAAGTTCACTTGTCAATGTTCAGAGTGGACTTAGGACACAATATGTTGGGACAAGACAACGAATTTTGAAGTTCGCCACCACAAGTAATTGCGGAGGCTCATTCTATATTAGATTCACAAATCTTGAACTTGTTAAACTTCATTTGACAAAATGTGCTAATTGTTGCTGACGTCAGCAAGGCTATTAATCACGAATTTCGAGACCTTCCTGGTCCCCGAAGAGAAGTACTGCGGTGTGCGGACGTGCTAAAGAATGTCACTAGCAACTTTTCAACGCTCTCTGCCTGGCCTACTTGTGTGCAAAAGAAAGTGGATTTTTGCGTTTTTCTTCCTTTTTTGTGGTTTCCATAGGTTGTTATGCCCGGAACCGGTCAATATTGGACAAAATGAATCTTCTCAGATCTGAGAACGTGGATATTTACGTTTTTCATCGTTCTTCGTGGTTTCCATAGGTTCTTATGCTCGGAATCGGTCAATATTGGACAAAATGAATCTTCTCAGACAATCGTTGTCACAATATGTTGTGACAAGACAACGAATTTCGAAGTTCTCCACCACGAGTAATTGCGTAGGCTCATTCTATATGAGATTCATACATTTTGAACTTTTCAAATTTCACTTGTCAAAATTTGCTAATTGTTCCTGACGTCAGCAAGGCCATTATTCACGAATTTCGGGGTCTTCGTGGTCCCCGACGTGAAGTTTTTCGGTGTGCGGGCGTGCTAAAGAATGTGACTAGCAACTTTTCAACGCTCTCTGCCTGGCCTACTTGTGTGCAAAAGAAAGTGGATTTTTGCGTTTTTCTTCCTTTTTTGTGGCTTCCATAGGTTGTTATGCCCGGAATCGGTCAATATTGGACAAAATGAATCTTCTCAGATCTGAGAACGTGGATTTTTGCGTTTTTATTCTTTTTTTTGTAGTTTCCATAGGTTCTTATGCCCGGAATCGGTCAATATTGGACAAAATGAATCTTCTCAGATCTGAGAACGTGGATATTTGTGACTAGCAACTTTTCAACGCTCTCTGCCTGGCCTACTTGTGTGCCAAAGTAGCGACTTTGCAGCCACCCGGCTGCAGAGCATTGACTATTTGACTGTTTTGTCCATATTTGGATAATGAGTAAAAAACTGCCTTAGTCTCAATATTTTTGTCCACAATTGTCTGAGAAAGTGGATTTTTGCGTTTTTCGTCGTTTTTTGTGGTTTCCATAGGTTCTTATGCCCGAAATCGGTCAATATTGGACAAAATGAATCTTCTCAGACAATCGTTGTCACAATATGTTGGGACGAGACAACGAATTTCGAAGTTCGCCACCACAAGTAATTGCGTAGGCTCATTCTATATTAGATTCACAATTCTTGAACTTGTAAAAGTTCTCTTGTAAAAATGTGCTAATTGTTGCTGACGTCAGCAAGGCCATTAATCACGAATTTCAGGGCCTTCGTGGTCCCCGACGTGAAGTTTTTCGGTGTGCGGGCGTGCTAAAGAATGTGACTAGCAACTTTTCAACGCTCTCTGCCTGACCTACTTGTGTGCAAAAGTAGCGAATTTGCAGCCTGCCGGCTGCAGAGCATTGACTATTTGACTGTTTTGTCCATATTTGGATAATGAGTAAAAAACTCCTTGAGTCTCAATATTTTTGTCCACGATTGTCTGAGAAAGTGGATTTTTGGTTTTTCTTCGTTTTTTGTGGTTTCCATAGGTTCTTATGTCCGGAATCGGTCGATATTGGACAAAATGAATCTTCTCAGATCTGAGAACGTGGATATTTGCGTTTTTCATCGTTCTTCGTGGTTTCCATAGGTTCTTATGCCCGGAATCGGTCAATATCGGACAAAATGAATCTTCTCAGACAATCGTGGTAACAATATGTTGTTACAAGACATCGAATTTCGAAGTTTTCCACCACGAGTAATTGCGCAGGCTCATTCTATATTAGATTCACACATCTTGAACTTGTCAAAGTTCACTTGTCAAAACGTGCTAATTGTTCCTGACGTCAGCAAGGCCATTAATCACGAATTTCAGGGCCTTCCTGGTCCCCGACGAGAAGTACTGCGGTGTGCGGGCGTGCTAAAGAATGTGACTAGCAACTTTTCAACGCTCTCTGCCTGGCCTACTTGTGTGCAAAAGAAAGTGGATTTTTGCGTTTTTCTTCCTTTTTTGTGGTTTCCATAGGTTGTTATGCCCGGAATCTGTCAATATTGGACAAAATGAATTTTCTCAGATCTGAGAACGTGGATTTTTGCGTTTTTCTTCTTTTTTTGTAGTTTCCATAGGTTCTTATGCCCGGAATCGGTCAATATTGGACAAAATGAATCTTCTCAGATCTGAGAACGTGGATATTTGTGACTAGCAACTTTTCAACGCTCTCTGCCTGGCCTACTTGTGTGCCAAAGTAGCGACTTTGCAGCCACCCGGCTGCAGAGCATTGACTATTTGACTGTTTTGTCCATATTTGGATAATGAGTAAAAAACTGCCTTAGTCTCAATATTTTTGTCCACAATTGTCTGAGAAAGTGGATTTTTGCGTTTTTCGTCGTTTTTTGTGGTTTCCATAGGTTCTTATGCCCGAAATCGGTCAATATTGGACAAAATGAATCTTCTCAGATCTGAGAACGTGGATTTTTGCGTTTTTCTTCTTTTTTTGTAGTTTCCATAGGTTCTTATGCCCGGAATCGGTCAATATTGGACAAAATGAATCTTCTCAGATCTGAGAACGTGGATATTTCGGACTAGCAACTTTTCAACGCTCTCTGCCTGGCTTACTTGTGTGCCAAAGTAGCGACTTTGCAGCCACCCGGGTGCAGAGCATTGACTATTTGGCTGTTTTGTGCATATTTGGATAATGAGTAAAAAACTGCCTTACTCTCAATATTTTTGTCCACAATTGTCTTAGAAAGTGGATTTTGGCGTTTTTCTTCGGTTTTTGTGGATTCCATAGGTTCTTATGCCCGGAATCGGTAAATATTGGACAAAATGAATCTTCTCAGACAATTGTTGTCACAATATGTTGGGACAAGACAACGAATTTCTAAGTTCGCCACCACAAGTAATTGCGGAGGCTCATACTATATTAGATTCACACATCTTGAATTTGTCAAAGTTCACTTGTCAATGTTCAGAGTGGACTTAGGACACAATATGTTGGGACAAGACAACGAATTTTGAAGTTCGCCACCACAAGTAATTGCGGAGGCTCATTCTGTATTAGATTCACAAATCTTGAACTTGTTAAACTTCATTTGACAAAATGTGCTAATTGTTGCTGACGTCAGCAAGGCTATTAATCACGAATTTCGAGACCTTCCTGGTCCCCGAAGAGAAGTACTGCGGTGTGCCGGCGTGCTAAAGAATGTGACTAGCAACTTTTCAACGCTCTCTGCCTGGCCTACTTGTGTGCAAAAGAAAGTGGATTTTTGCGTTTTTCTTCCTTTTTTGTGGTTTCCTTAGGTTGTTATGCCCGGAATCGGTCAATATTGGACAAAATGAATCTTCTCAGATCTGAGAACGTGGATATTTACGTTTTTCATCGTTCTTCGTGGTTTCCATAGGTTCTTATGCTCGGAATCGGTCAATATTGGACAAAATGAATCTTCTCAGACAATCGTGGTCACAATATGTTGTGACAAGACAACGAATTTTGAAGTTCGCCACCACAAGTATTTGCGTAGGCTCATTCTATATGAGATTCATACATTTTGAACTTTTCAAATTTCACTTGTCAAAATTTGCTAATTGTTGCTGACGTCAGCAAGGCCATTATTCACGAATTTCGGGGTCTTCGTGGTCCCCGACGTGAAGGTTTTCGGTGTGCGGGCGTGCTAAAGAATGTGACTAGCAACTTTTCAACGCTCTCTGCCTGGCCTACTTGTGTGCAAAAGAAAGTGGATTTTTGCGTTTTTCTTCCTTTTTTGTGGCTTCCATAGGTTGTTATGCCCGGAATCGGTCAATATTGGACAAAATGAATCTTCTCAGATCTGAGAACGTGGATTTTTGCGTTTTTATTCTTTTTTTTGTAGTTTCCATAGGTTCTTATGCCCGGAATCGGTCAATATTGGACAAAATGAATCTTCTCAGATCTGAGAACGTGGATATTTGCGTTTTTCATCGTTCTCCGTGGTTTCCATAGGTTCTTATGCTCGGAATCGGTCATTATTGGACAAAATGAATCTTCTCAGACAATCGTGGTCACAATATGTTGTGACAAGACAACGAATTTTGAAGTTCGCCACCACAAGTATTTGCGTAGACTCATTCTATATGAGATTCATACATTTTGAACTTTTGAAATTTCACTTGTTAAAATTTGCTAATTGTTGCTGACGTCAGCAAGGCCATTATTCACGAATTTCTGGGTCTTCGTGGTCCCCGACGTGAAGTTTTTCGGTGTGCGGGCGTGCTAAAGAATGTGACTAGCAACATTTCAAAGCTCTCTGCCTGGCCTACTTGTGTGCAAAAGTAGCGACTTTGCAGCCACCCGGCTGCAGAGCATTGACTATTTGACTGTTTTGTCCATATTTGGATAATGAGTAAAAAACTGCCTTAGTCTCAATATTTTTGTCCACAATTGTCTGAGAAAGTGGATTTTTGCGTTTTTCGTCGTTTCTTGTGGTTTCCATAGGTTCTTATGCCCGAAATCGGTCAATATTGGACAAAATGTTTCTTCTCAGACAATCGTTGTCACAATATGTTGGGACGAGACAACGAATTTCGAAGTTCGCCACCACAAGTAATTGCGTAAGCTCATTCTATATTAGATTCACAATTCTTGAACTTGTAAAAGTTCTCTTGTAAAAATGTGCTAATTGTTGCTGACGTCAGCAAGGCCATTAATCACGAATTTCAGGGCCTTCGTGGTCCCCGACGTGAAGTTTTTCGGTGTGCGGGCGTGCTAAAGAATGTGACTAGAAACTTTTCAACGCTCTCTGCCTGACCTACTTGTGTGCAAAAGTAGCGAATTTGCAGCCTGCCGGCTGCAGAGCATTGACTATTTGACTGTTTTGTCCATATTTGGATAATGAGTAAAAAACTGCTTGAGTCTCAATATTTTTGTCCACGATTGTCTGAGAAAGTGGATTTTTGGTTTTTCTTCGTTTTTTGTGGTTTCCATAGGTTCTTATGTCCGGAATCGGTCGATATTGGACAAAATGAATCTTCTCAGATCTGAGAACGTGGATATTTGCGTTTTTCATCGTTCTTCGTGGTTTCCATAGGTTCTTATGCCCGGAATCGGTCAATATCGGACAAAATGAATCTTCTCAGACAATCGTGGTAACAATATGTTGTTACAAGACATCGAATTTCGAAGTTTTCCACCACGAGTAATTGCGCAGGCTCATTCTATATTAGATTCACACATCTTGAACTTGTCAAAGTTCACTTGTCAAAACGTGCTAATTGTTCCTGACGTCAGCAAGGCCATTAATCACGAATTTCAGGGCCTTCCTGGTCCCCGACGAGAAGTACTGCGGTGTGCGTGCGTGCTAAAGAATGTGACTAGCAACTTTTCAACGCTCTCTGCCTGGCCTACTTGTGTGCAAAAGAAAGTGGATTTTTGCGTTTTTCTTCCTTTTTTGTGGTTTCCATAGGTTGTTATACCCGGAATCTGTCAATATTGGACAAAATGAATCTTCTCAGATCTGAGAACGTGGATTTTTGCGTTTTTCTTCTTTTTTTGTAGTTTCCATAGGTTCTTATGCCCGGAATCGGTCAATATTGGACAAAATGAATCTTCTCAGATCTGAGAACGTGGATATTTGTGACTAGCAACTTTTCAACGCTCTCTGCCTGGCCTACTTGTGTGCCAAAGTAGCGACTTTGCAGCCACCCGGCTGCAGAGCATTGACTATTTGACTGTTTTGTCCATATTTGGATAATGAGTAAAAAACTGCCTTAGTCTCAATATTTTTGTCCACAATTGTCTGAGAAAGTGGATTTTTGCGTTTTTTCGTCGTTTTTTGTGGTTTCCATAGGTTCTTATGCCCGAAATCGGTCAATATTGGACAAAATGAATCTTCTCAGACAATCGTTGTCACAATATGTTGGGACGAGACAACGAATTTCGAAGTTCGCCACCACAAGTAATTGCGTAGGCTCATTCTATATTAGATTCACAATTCTTGAACTTGTAAAAGTTCTCTTGTAAAAATGTGCTAATTGTTGCTGACGTCAGCAAGGCCATTAATCACGAATTTCAGGGCCTTCGTGGTCCCCGACGTGAAGTTTTTCGGTGTGCGGGCGTGCTAAAGAATGTGACTAGCAACTTTTCAACGCTCTCTGCCTGACCTACTTGTGTGCAAAAGTAGCGAATTTGCAGCCTGCCGGCTGCAGAGCATTGACTATTTGACTGTTTTGTCCATATTTGGATAATGAGTAAAAAACTCCTTGAGTCTCAATATTTTTGTCCACGATTGTCTGAGAAAGTGGATTTTTGGTTTTTCTTCGTTTTTTGTGGTTTCCATAGGTTCTTATGTCCGGAATCGGTCGATATTGGACAAAATGAATCTTCTCAGATCTGAGAACGTGGATATTTGCGTTTTTCATCGTTCTTCGTGGTTTCCATAGGTTCTTATGCCCGGAATCGGTCAATATCGGACAAAATGAATCTTCTCAGACAATCGTGGTAACAATATGTTGTTACAAGACATCGAATTTCGAAGTTTTCCACCACGAGTAATTGCGCAGGCTCATTCTATATTAGATTCACACATCTTGAACTTGTCAAAGTTCACTTGTCAAAACGTGCTAATTGTTCCTGACGTCAGCAAGGCCATTAATCACGAATTTCAGGGCCTTCCTGGTCCCCGACGAGAAGTACTGCGGTGTGCGGGCGTGCTAAAGAATGTGACTAGCAACTTTTCAACGCTCTCTGCCTGGCCTACTTGTGTGCAAAAGAAAGTGGATTTTTGCGTTTTTCTTCCTTTTTTGTGGTTTCCATAGGTTGTTATGCCCGGAATCTGTCAATATTGGACAAAATGAATCTTCTCAGATCTGAGAACGTGGATTTTTGCGTTTTTCTTCTTTTTTTGTAGTTTCCATAGGTTCTTATGCCCGGAATCGGTCAATATTGGACAAAATGAATCTTCTCAGATCTGAGAACGTGGATATTTGTGACTAGCAACTTTTCAACGCTCTCTGCCTGGCCTACTTGTGTGCCAAAGTAGCGACTTTGCAGCCACCCTGCTGCAGAGCATTGACTATTTGACTGTTTTGTCCATATTTGGATAATGAGTAAAAAACTGCCTTAGTCTCAATATTTTTGTCCACAATTGTCTGAGAAAGTGGATTTTTGCGTTTTTCGTCGTTTTTTGTGGTTTCCATAGGTTCTTATGCCCGAAATCGGTCAATATTGGACAAAATGAATCTTCTCAGACAATCGTTGTCACAATATGTTGGGACGAGACAACGAATTTCGAAGTTCGCCACCACAAGTAATTGCGTAGGCTCATTCTATATTAGATTCACAATTCTTGAACTTGTAAAAGTTCTCTTTTAAAAATGTGCTAATTGTTGCTGACGTCAGCAAGGCCATTAATCACGAATTTCAGGGCCTTCGTGGTCCCCGACGTGAAGTTTTTCGGTGTGCGGGCGCGCTAAAGAATGTGACTAGCAACTTTTCAACGCTCTCTGCCTGACCTACTTGTGTGCAAAAGTAGCGAATTTGCAGCCTGCCGGCTGCAGAGCATTGACTATTTGACTGTTTTGTCCATATTTGGATAATGAGTAAAAAACTGCTTGAGTCTCAATATTTTTGTCCACGATTGTCTGAGAAAGTGGATTTTTGGTTTTTCTTCGTTTTTTGTGGTTTCCATAGGTTCTTATGCCTGGAATCGGTCAATATTGGATAAAATGAATCTTCTCGGACAATCGTTGTCACAATATGTTGGGACAAGACAACGAATTTCGAAGTTCTCCACCACAAGTAATTGCGTAGGCTCATTCTATATTAGATTCACACATCTTGAACTTGTCAAAGTTCACTTGTCAAAACGTGCTAATTGTTGCTTTCGTCAGCAAGGCCATTAATCACGAATTTCTGGGCCTTCGTGGTCCCCGAAGTGAAGTATTTCGGTGTGCAGGCGTGCTAAAGAATGTGACTAGAAACTTTTCAACGCTCTCTGCCTGACCTACTTGTGTGCAAAAGTAGCGACTTTGCAGCCTGCCGGCTGCAGAGCATTGACTATTTGACTGTTTTGTCCATATTTGGATAATGAGTAAAAAACTGCCTTAGTCTCAATATTTTTGTCCACGATTGTCTGAGAAAGTGGATTTTTGTTTTTTTTCGTTTTTTGTGGTTTGCATAGGTTCTTATGTCCGGAATCGGTCGACATTGGACAAAATGAATCTTCTCAGATCTCAGAAAGTGGATATTTGCGTTTTTCATCGTTCTTAGTGGTTTCCATAGGTTCTTATGCCCGGAATCGGTCAATATCGGACAAAATGAATCTTCTCAGACAATCGTGGTAACAATATGTTGTGACAAGACATCGAATTTCGAAGTTCTCCATCACAAGTAATTGCGTAAGCTCATTCTATATTAGATTCACACATCTTGAACTTGTCAAAGTTCACTTGTCAAAACGTGTTAATTGATGCTGACGTCAGCAAGGCCATTAATCACGAATTTCAGGGCCTTCGTGGTCCCCGACGTGAAGTATTTCGGTGTGCGGGCGTGCTAAAGAATGTGACTAGCAACTTTTCAACGCTCTCTGCCTGACCTACTTGTGTGCAAAAGTAGCGACTTTGCAGCTTGCCGGCTGCAGAGCATTCACTATTTGACTGTTTTGTCCATATTAGGATAATGAGTAAAAAACTGCCTTAGTCTCAATATTTTTGTCCACGACTGTCTGAGAAAGTGGATTTTTGGTTTTTTTCTTTTTTGTGGTTTGCATAGGTTCTTATATCCGGAATCGGTCGATATTGGACAAAATGAATCTTCTCAGATCTGAGAAAGTGGATATTTGCGTTTTTCATCGTTCTTAGTGGTTTCCATAGGTTCTTATGCCCGGAATCGGTCAATATCGGACAAAATGAATCTTCTCAGACAATCGTGGTAACAATATGTTGTGACAAGACATCGAATTTCGAAGTTCTCCATCACAAGTAATTGCGTAGGCTCATTCTATATTAGATTCACACATCTTGAACTTGTCAAAGTTCACTTGTCAAAACGTGCTAATTGTTCCTGACGTCAGCAAGGCCATTAATCACGAATTTCAGGGCCTTCCTGGTCCCCGACGAGAAGTACTGCGGTGTGCGGGCGTGCTAAAGAATGTGACTAGCAACTTTTCAACGCTCTCTGCCTGGCCTACTTGTGTGCAAAAGAAAGTGGATTTTTGCGTTTTTCTTCCTTTTTTGTGGTTTCCATAGGTTGTTATGCCCGGAATCTGTCAATATTGGACAAAATGAATCTTCTCAGATCTGAGAACGTGGATTTTTGCGTTTTTCTTCTTTTTTTGTAGTTTCCATAGGTTCTTATGCCCGGAATCGGTCAATATTGGACAAAATGAATCTTCTCAGATCTGAGAACGTGGATATTTGTGACTAGCAACTTTTCAACGCTCTCTGCCTGGCCTACTTGTGTGCCAAAGTAGCGACTTTGCAGCCACCCTGCTGCAGAGCATTGACTATTTGACTGTTTTGTCCATATTTGGATAATGAGTAAAAAACTGCCTTAGTCTCAATATTTTTGTCCACAATTGTCTGAGAAAGTGGATTTTTGCGTTTTTCGTCGTTTTTTGTGGTTTCCATAGGTTCTTATGCCCGAAATCGGTCAATATTGGACAAAATGAATCTTCTCAGACAATCGTTGTCACAATATGTTGGGACGAGACAACGAATTTCGAAGTTCGCCACCACAAGTAATTGCGTAGGCTCATTCTATATTAGATTCACAATTCTTGAACTTGTAAAAGTTCTCTTTTAAAAATGTGCTAATTGTTGCTGACGTCAGCAAGGCCATTAATCACGAATTTCAGGCCTTCGTGGTCCCCGACGTGAAGTTTTTCGGTGTGCGGGCGCGCTAAAGAATGTGACTAGCAACTTTTCAACGCTCTCTGCCTGACCTACTTGTGTGCAAAAGTAGCGAATTTGCAGCCTGCCGGCTGCAGAGCATTGACTATTTGACTGTTTTGTCCATATTTGGATAATGAGTAAAAAACTGCTTGAGTCTCAATATTTTTGTCCACGATTGTCTGAGAAAGTGGATTTTTGGTTTTTCTTCGTTTTTTGTGGTTTCCATAGGTTCTTATGCCTGGAATCGGTCAATATTGGATAAAATGAATCTTCTCGGACAATCGTTGTCACAATATGTTGGGACAAGACAACGAATTTCGAAGTTCTCCACCACAAGTAATTGCGTAGGCTCATTCTATATTAGATTCACACATCTTGAACTTGTCAAAGTTCACTTGTCAAAACGTGCTAATTGTTGCTTTCGTCAGCAAGGCCATTAATCACGAATTTCTGGGCCTTCGTGGTCCCCGAAGTGAAGTATTTCGGTGTGCAGGCGTGCTAAAGAATGTGACTAGAAACTTTTCAACGCTCTCTGCCTGACCTACTTGTGTGCAAAAGTAGCGACTTTGCAGCCTGCCGGCTGCAGAGCATTGACTATTTGACTGTTTTGTCCATATTTGGATAATGAGTAAAAAACTGCCTTAGTCTCAATATTTTTGTCCACGATTGTCTGAGAAAGTGGATTTTTTGTTTTTTTTCGTTTTTTGTGGTTTGCATAGGTTCTTATGTCCGGAATCGGTCGACATTGGACAAAATGAATCTTCTCAGATCTCAGAAAGTGGATATTTGCGTTTTTCATCGTTCTTAGTGGTTTCCATAGGTTCTTATGCCCGGAATCGGTCAATATCGGACAAAATGAATCTTCTCAGACAATCGTCGGTAACAATATGTTGTGACAAGACATCGAATTTCGAAGTTCTCCATCACAAGTAATTGCGTAGGCTCATTCTATATTAGATTCACACATCTTGAACTTGTCAAAGTTCACTTGTCAAAACGTGTTAATTGATGCTGACGTCAGCAAGGCCATTAATCACGAATTTCAGGGCCTTCGTGGTCCCCGACGTGAAGTATTTCGGTGTGCGGGCGTGCTAAAGAATGTGACTAGCAACTTTTCAACGCTCTCTGCCTGACCTACTTGTGTGCAAAAGTAGCGACTTTGCAGCTTGCCGGCTGCAGAGCATTCACTATTTGACTGTTTTGTCCATATTAGGATAATGAGTAAAAAACTGCCTTAGTCTCAATATTTTTGTCCACGACTGTCTGAGAAAGTGGATTTTTGGTTTTTTTCTTTTTTGTGGTTTGCATAGGTTCTTATATCCGGAATCGGTCGATATTGGACAAAATGAATCTTCTCAGATCTGAGAAAGTGGATATTTGCGTTTTTCATCGTTCTTAGTGGTTTCCATAGGTTCTTATGCCCGGAATCGGTCAATATCGGACAAAATGAATCTTCTCAGACAATCGTGGTAACAATATGTTGTGACAAGACATCGAATTTCGAAGTTCTCCATCACAAGTAATTGCGTAGGCTCATTCTATATTAGATTCACACATCTTGAACTTGTCAAAGTTCACTTGTCAAAACGTGCTAATTATTGCTGACGTCAGCAAGACCATTAATCACGAATTTCAGGGCCTTCGTGGTCCCCGACGTGAAGTATTTCGGTGTGCGGGCGTGCTACAGAATGTGACTAGCAACTTTTCAACGCTCTCTGCCTGACCTACTTGTGTGCAAAAGTAGCGACTTTGCAGCCTGCCGGCTGCAGAGCATTGACTATTTGACTGTTTTGTCCATATTTGGATAATGAGTAAAAAACTGCCTTAGTCTCAATATTTTTGTCCACGATTGTCTGAGAAAGTGGATTTTTGGTTTTTCTTCGTTTTTTGTGGTTTCCATAGGTTCTTATGTCCGGAATCGGTCGATATTGGACAAAATGAATCTTCTCAGATCTGAGAACGTGGATATTTGCGTTTTTCATCGTTCTTCGTGGTTTCCATAGGTTCTTATGCCCGGAATCGGTCAATATCGGACAAAATGAACCTTCTCAGACAATCGTGGTAACAATATGTTGTGACAAGACATCGAATTTCGAAGTTCTCCACCACAAGTAATTGCGTAGGCTCATTCTATATTAGATTCACACATCTTGAACTTGTCAAAGTTCACTTGTCAAAGCGTGCTAATTGTTGCTGACGTCAGCAAGGCCATTAATAACGAATTTCAGGGCCTTCGTGGTCCCCGACGTGAAGTTTTTCGGTGTGCGGGCGTGCTAAAGAATGTGACTAGCAACTTTTCAACGCTCTCTGCCTGACCTACTTGTGTGCAAAAGTAGCGAATTTGCAGCCTGCCGGCTGCAGAGCATTGACTATTTGACTGTTTTGTCCATATTTGGATAATGAGTAAAAAACTGCTTGAGTCTCAATATTTTTGTCCACGATTGTCTGAGAAAGTGGATTTTTGGTTTTTCTTCGTTCTTTGTGGTTTCCATAGGTTCTTATGTCCGGAATCGGTCGATATTGGACAAAATGAATCTTCTCAGATCTGAGAACGTGGATATTTGCGTTTTTCATCGTTTTTCGTGGTTTCCATAGATTCTTATGCCCGGAATCGGTTAATATTGGACAAAATGAATCTTCTCAGACAATCGTTGTCACAATATGTTGGGACAAGACAACGAATTTCGAAGTTTTCCACCACAAGTAATTGCGTAGGCTCATTCTATATTAGATTCACACATCTTGAACTTGTCAAAGTTCACTTGTCAAAACGTGCTAATTGTTGTTGACGTCAGCAAGGCCATTAATCACGAATTTCTGGGCCTTCGTGGTCCCCGACGTGAAGTATTTCGGTGTGCAGGCGTGCTAAAGAATGTGACTAGCAACTTTTCAACGCTCTCTGCCTGACCTACTTGTGTGCAAAAGTAGCGACTTTGCAGCCTGCCGGCTGCAGAGCATTGACTATTTGACTGTTTTGTCCATATTTGGATAATGAGTAAAAAACTGCCTTAGTCTCAATATTTTTGTCCACGATTGTCTGAGAAAGTGGATTTTTGGTTTTTCTTCCGTTTTTTGTGGTTTCCATAGGTTCTTATGTCCGGAATCGGTCGATATTGGACAAAATGAATCTTCTCAGATCTGAGAACGTGGATATTTGCGTTTTTCATCGTTCTTCGTGGTTTCCATAGGTTCTTATGCCCGGAATCGGTCAATATCGGACAAAATGAACCTTCTCAGACAATCGTGGGTAACAATATGTTGTGACAAGACATCGAATTTCGAAAGTTCTCCACCACAAGTAATTGCGTAGGCTCATTCTATATCAGATTCACACATCTTGAACTTGTCAAAGTTCACTTGTCAAAACGTGCTAATTGTTGCTGACGTCAGCAAGGCCATTAATCACGAATTTCAAGGCCTTCGTGGTCCCCGACGTGAAGTTTTTCGGTGTGCGGGCGTGCTAAAGAATGTGACTAGCAACTTTTCAACGCTGTCTGCCTGACCTACTTGTGTGCAAAAGTAGCGAATTTGCAGCCTGCCGGCTGCAGAGCATTGACTATTTGACTGTTTTGTCCATATTTGGATAATGAGTAAAAAACTGCTTGAGTCTCAATATTTTTGTCCACGATTGTCTGAGAAAGTGGATTTTTGATTTTTACTTCGTTTTTTGTGGTTTCCATAGGTTCTTATGTCCGGAATCGGTCGATATTGGACAAAATGAATCTTCTCAGACAATCGTGGTAACAATATGTTGTTACAAGACATCGAATTTCGAAGTTTTCCACCACGAGTAATTGCGCAGGCTCATTCTATATTAGATTCACACATCTTGAACTTGTCAAAGTTCACTTGTCAAAACGTGCTAATTGTTCCTGACGTCAGCAAGGCCATTAATCACGAATTTCAGGGCCTTTCTGGTCCCCGACGAGAAGTACTGCGGTGTGCGGGCGTGCTAAAGAATGTGACTAGCAACTTTTCAACGCTCTCTGCCTGGCCTACTTGTGTGCAAAAGAAAGTGGATTTTTGCGTTTTTCTTCCTTTTTTGTGGTTTCCATAGGTTGTTATGCCCGGAATCGGTCAATATTGGACAAAATGAATCTTCTCAGATCTGAGAACGTGGATTTTTGCGTTTTTCTTCTTTTTTTGTAGTTTCCATATGTTCTTATGCCCGGAATCGGTCAATATTGGACAAAATGAATCTTCTCAGATCTGAGAACGTGGATATTTGTGACTAGCAACTTTTCAACGCTCTCTGCCTGGCCTACTTGTGTGCCAAAGTAGCGACTTTGCAGCCACCCGGCTGCAGAGCATTGACTATTTGACTGTTTTGTCCATATTTGGATAATGAGTAAAAAACTGCCTTAGTCTCAATATTTTTGTCCACAATTGTCTGAGAAAGTGGATTTTTGCGTTTTTCGTCGTTTTTTGTGGTTTCCATAAGTTCTTATGCCCGAAATCGGTCAATATTGGACAAAATGAATCTTCTCAGACAATCGTTGTCACAATATGTTGGGACGAGACAACGAATTTCGAATTTCGCCACCACAAGTAATTGCGTAGGCTCATTCTATATTAGATTCACAATTCTTGAACTTGTCAAAGTTCTCTTGTAAAAATGTGCTAATTGTTGCTGACGTCAGCAAGGCTATTAATCACCAATTTCGGGACCTTCGTGGTCCCCGACGTGGATTATTTCGGTGTGCGGGCGTCCTAAAGAATATGTGACTAGCAAATTTTCAATGCTCTCTGCCTGGCCTACTTGTGTGCAAAGGTAGCAACTTTGCAGCCTGACGGCTGCAGAGCCTTGACCATTTGACTATTTTGTCCATATTTGGATAATGAGTAAAAAACTGCCTAGTCTCAATATTTTTGTTCAAGATTGTCTGAAAAAGTGGATTTTTGCGCTTTTCTTCGTCTTTTGTGGTTTCCATAGGTTCTTATGCCTGGAATCGGTCAATATTGGATAAAATGAATCTTCTCAGACAATCGTTGTCACAATATGTTGGGACAAGACAACGAATTTCGAAGTTCTCCACCACAAGTAATTGCGTAGGCTCATTCTATATTAGATTCACACATCTTGAACTTGTCAAAGTTCACTTGTCAAAACGTGCTAATTGTTGCTTTCGTCAGCAAGGCCATTAATCACGAATTTCTGGGCCTTCGTGGTCCCCGATGTGAAGTATTTCGGTGTGCAGGCGTGCTAAAGAATGTGACTAGCAACTTTTCAACGCTCTCTGCCTGACCTACTTATGTGCAAAAGTAGCGACTTTGCAGCCTGCCGGCTGCAGAGCATTGACTATTTGACTGTTTTGTCCCTATTTGGATAATGAGTAAAAAACTGCCTTAGTCTCAATATTTTTGTCCACGATTGTATGAGAAAGTGGATTTTTGGTTTTTTTCTTTTTTTGTGGTTTGCATAGGTTCTTATATCCGGAATCGGTCGATATTGGACAAAATGAATCTTCTCAGATCTGAGAAAGTGGATATTTGCGTTTTTCATCGTTCTTAGTGGTTTCCATAGGTTCTTATGCCCGGAATCGGTCAATATCGGACAAAATGAATCTTCTCAGACAATCGTGGTAACAATATGTTGTGACAAGACATCGAATTTCGAAGTTCTCCATCACAAGTAATTGCGTAGGCTCATTCTATATTAGATTCACACATCTTGAACTTGTCAAAGTTCACTTGTCAAAACGTGCTAATTATTGCTGACGTCAGCAAGGCCATTAATCACGAATTTCAGGGCCTTCGTGGTCCCCGACGTGAAGTATTTCGGTGTGCGGGCGTGCTACAGAATGTGACTAGCAACTTTTCAACGTTCTCTGCCTGACCTACTTGTGTGCAAAAGTAGCGACTTTGCAGCCTGCCGGCTGCAGAGCATTCACTATTTGACTGTTTTGTCCATATTAGGATAATGAGTAAAAAACTGCCTTAGTCTCAATATTTTTGTCCACGACTGTCTGAGAAAGTGGATTTTTGCGTTTTTCTTCGTTTTTTGTGGTTTCCATAGGTTCTTATGCCCGAATCGGTCGATATTGGACAAAATGAATCTTCTCAGATCTGAGAACGTGGATATTTGCGTTTTTCATCGTTTTTCGTGGTTTCCATAGGTTCTTATGCCCGGAATCGGTCAATATCGGACAAAATGAACCTTCTCAGACAATCGTGGTAACAATATGTTGTGACAAGACATCGAATTTCGAAGTTCTCCACCACAAGTAATTGCGTAGGCTCATTCTATATTAGATTCACACATCTTGAACTTGTCAAAGTTCACTTGTCAAAAACGTGCTAATTGTTGCTGACGTCAGCAAGGCCATTAATCACGAATTTCAGGGCCTTCGTGGTCCCCGACGTGAAGTTTTTCGGTGTGCGGGCGTGCTAAAGAATGTGACTAGCAACTTTTCAACGCTGTCTGCCTGACCTACTTGTGTGCAAAAGTAGCGAATTTGCAGCCTGCCGGCTGCAGAGCATTGATTATTTGACTGTTTTGTCCATATTTGGATAATGAGTAAAAAACTGCTTGAGTCTCAATATTTTTGTCCACGATTGTCTGAGAAAGTGGATTTTTGGTTTTTCTTCGTTTTTTGTGGTTTCCATAGGTTCTTATGTCCGGAATCGGTCGATATTGGACAAAATGAATCTTCTCAGATCTGAGAACGTGGATTTTTGCGTTTTTCATCGTTCTTCGTGGTTTCCATAGGTTCTTATGCCCGGAATCGGTCAATATCGGACAAAATGAATCTTCTCAGACAATCGTGGTAACAATATGTTGTTACAAGACATCGAATTTCGCAGTTTTCCACCACGAGTAATTGCGCAGGCTCATTCTATATTAGATTCACACATCTTGAACTTGTCAAAGTTCACTTGTCAAAACGTGCTAATTGTTCCTGACGTCAGCAAGGCCATTAATCACGAATTTCAGGGCCTTTCTGGTCCCCGACGAGAAGTACTGCGGTGTGCGGGCGTGCTAAAGAATGTGACTAGCAACTTTTCAACGCTCTCTGCCTGGCCTACTTGTGTGCAAAAGAAAGTGGATTTTTGCGTTTTTCTTCCTTTTTTGTGGTTTCCATAGGTTGTTATGCCCGGAATCGGTCAATATTGGACAAAATGAATCTTCTCAGATCTGGGAACGTGGATTTTTGCGTTTTTCTTCTTTTTTTGTAGTTTCCATAGGTTCTTATGCCCGGAATCGGTCAATATTGGACAAAATGAATCTTCTCAGATCTGAGAACGTGGATATTTGGGACTAGCAACTTTTCAACGCTCTCTGCCTGGCCTACTTGTGTGCCAAAGTAGCGACTTTGCAGCCACCCGGCTGCAGAGCATTGACTATTTGACTGTTTTGTCCATATTTGGATAATGAGTAAAAAACTGCTTTAGTCTCAATATTTTTGTCCACAATTGTCTGAGAAAGTGGATTTTTGCGTTTTTCGTCGTTTTTTGTGGTTTCCATAAGTTCTTATGCCCGAAATCGGTCAATATTGGACAAAATGAATCTTCTCAGACAATCGTTGTCACAATATGTTGGGACGAGACAACGAATTTCGAATTTCGCCACCACAAGTAATTGCGTAGGCTCATTCTATATTAGATTCACAATTCTTGAACTTGTCAAAGTTCTCTTGTAAAAATGTGCTAATTGTTGCTGACGTCAGCAAGGCTATTAATCACCAATTTCGGGACCTTCGTGGTCCCCGACGTGGATTATTTCGGTGTGCGGGCGTCCTAAAGAATATGTGACTAGCAAATTTTCAATGCTCTCTGCCTGGCCTACTTGTGTGCAAAGGTAGCAACTTTGCAGCCTGACGGCTGCAGAGCCTTGACCATTTGACTATTTTGTCCATATTTGGATAATGAGTAAAAAACTGCCTAGTCTCAATATTTTTGTTCACGATTGTCTGAAAAAGTGGATTTTTGCGCTTTTCTTCGTCTTTTGTGGTTTCCATAGGTTCTTATGCCTGGAATCGGTCAATATTGGATAAAATGAATCTTCTCAGACAATCGTTGTCACAATATGTTGGGACAAGACAACGAATTTCGAAGTTCTCCACCACAAGTAATTGCGTAGGCTCATTCTATATTAGATTCACACATCTTGAACTTGTCAAAGTTCACTTGTCAAAACGTGCTAATTGTTGCTTTCGTCAGCAAGGCCATTAATCACGAATTTCTGGGCCTTCGTGGTCCCCGATGTGAAGTATTTCGGTGTGCAGGCGTGCTAAAGAATGTGACTAGCAACTTTTCAACGCTCTCTGCCTGACCTACTTGTGTGCAAAAGTAGCGACTTTGCAGCCTGCCGGCTGCAGAGCATTGACTATTTGACTGTTTTGTCCATATTTGGATAATGAGTAAAAAACTGCCTTAGTCTCAATATTTTTGTCCACGATTGTCTGAGAAAGTGGATTTTTGTTTTTTTTCTTTTTTTGTGGTTTGCATAGGTTCTTATATCCGGAATCGGTCGATATTGGACAAAATGAATCTTCTCAGATCTGAGAAAGTGGATATTTGCGTTTTTCATCGTTCTTAGTGGTTTCCATAGGTTCTTATGCCCGGAATCGGTCAATATCGGACAAAATGAATCTTCTCAGACAATCGTGGTAACAATATGTTGTGACAAGACATCGAATTTCGAAGTTCTCCATCACAAGTAATTGCGTAGGCTCATTCTATATTAGATTCACACATCTTGAACTTGTCAAAGTTCACTTGTCAAAACGTGCTAATTGTTGCTGGCGTCAGCAAGGCCATTAATTACGAATTTCAGGGCCTTCGTGGTCCCCGACGTGAAGTATTTCGGTGTGCGGGCGTGCTAAAGAATGTGACTAGCAACTTTTCAACGTTCTCTGCCTGACCTACTTGTGTGCAAAAGTAGCGACTTTGCAGCCTGCCGGCTGCAGAGCATTCACTATTTGACTGTTTTGTCCATATTAGGATAATGAGTAAAAAACTGCCTTAGTCTCAATATTTTTGTCCACGACTGTCTGAGAAAGTGGATTTTTGCGTTTTTCTTCGTTTTTTGTGGTTTCCATAGGTTCTTATGCCCGGAATCGGTCGATATTGGACAAAATGAATCTTCTCAGATCTGAGAACGTGGATATTTGCGTTTTTCATCGTTTTTCGTGGTTTCCATAGGTTCTTATGCCCGGAATCGGTCAATATTGGACAAAATGAATCTTCTCAGACAATCCTGGTCACAATATGTTGGGAAAAGACAACACATTTTGAAGTTCGCCACCACAAAGAATTGCGTAGGCTCATTCTATATTAGATTCACAAATCCTGAACTTGTCAAATTTCACTTGTCAAAATGTGCTAATTGTTGCTCACGTCAGCAAGGCCATTAATGACGAATCTCGGGGCCTTCGTTGTCCCTGGAGTGAATTATTTTGGTGTGCCGGCGTGCTAAATAATGTGACTAGTAAATTTTCAACGCTCTCTGCCTGGCCTACTTGTGTGCAAAAGTAGCGACTTTGCAGCCAGCCGGCTGCAGAGCATTGACTATTTGTCTGTTTTGTCCACATTTTGATAATGAGTAAAAAACTGCCTTAGTCTCAATATTTGTGTCCACCATTGTCTGAGAAAGTGGATTTTCGCGTTTTTCTACGTTTTTCGAGGTTTCCATAGGTTCTTCTGCCCGTAATCGGTCAATATTGGACAAAATGAATCTTCTCAGACAATCGTTGTCACAATATGTTGGAACAAGACAACAAATTTCTAAGTTCGCCACCACAAGTAATTGCGCAGGCTCATTCTATATTAGATTCACACCTCTTCATCTTGTCAAATTTCACTTGTCAAAATGTGCTAATTGTTGCTCACGTCAGCAAGGCCATTAATGACGAATCTCGGGGCTTTCGTAGTCCCTGACGTGAATTATTTCGGTGTGCTGGCGTGCTAAATAATGTGACTAGTATATTTTCAACGCTCTCTGCCTGGCCTACTTGTGTGCAAAAGTAGCGACTTTGCAGCCAGCCGGCTGCAGAGCATTGACTATTTGACTGCTTTGTCCATATTTGGATAATGAGTAAAAAACCGCCTTAGTCTCAATATTTGTTTCCACGATTGTCTGAGAAAGTGGATTTTCGTTTTTTTCTTCGTTCTTTGTGGTTTCCATAGGTTCTTATGCCCGGAATCGGTAAATAGTGGACAAAATGAATCTTCTCAGACAATTGTTGTCACAATATGTTGGACAAGACAACGAATTTCTAAGTTCGCCACCACAAGTAATTGCGGAGGCTCATTCTATATTGGATTCACACATCTTGAATTTGTCAAAGTTCACTTGTCAATGCTCAGAGTGGACTTAGGACACAATATGTTGGGACAAGACAACGAATTTTGAAGTTCGCCACCACAAGTATTTGCGTAGGCTCATTCTATATTAGATTCACACATCTTGAACTTGTCAAAGTTCACTTGTCAAAATGTGCTAATTGTTGCTCACGTCAGCAAGGCCATTAATGACGAATCCCGGGGCTTTCGTAGTCCCTGACGTGAATTATTTCGGTGTGCCGGCGTGCTAAATAATGTGACTAGTAAATTTTCAACGCTCTCTGCCTGGCCTACTTGTGTGCAAAAGTAGCGACTTTGCAGCCAGCCGGCTGCAGAGCATTGACCATTTGACTGTTTTGTTTATACTTGGATAATGAGTAAAAAACTGCTTTAGTCTCAATATTTTTGTCCACGATTGTCTGAGAAAGTGGATTTTTGGTTTTTCTTTGTTTTTTGTGGTTTCCATAGGTTCTTATGTCCGGAATCGGTCGATATTGGACAAAATGAATCTTCTCAGATCTGAGAACGTGGATATTTGCGTTTTTCATCGTTCTTCGTGGTTTCCATAGGTTCTTATGCCCGGAATCGGTCAATATCGGACAAAATGAATCTTCTCAGACAATCGTGGTAACAATATGTTGTGACAAGACATCGAATTTCGAAGTTCTCCACCACAAGTAATTGCGTAGGCTCATTCTATATTAGATTCACACATCTTGAACTTGTCAAAGTTCACTTGTCAAAACGTGCTAATTGTTGCTGACGTCAGCAAGGCCATTAATCACGAATTTCAGGGCCTTCGTGGTCCCCGACGTGAAGTTTTTCGGTGTGCGGGCGTGCTAAAGAATGTGACTAGCAACTTTTCAACGCTGTCTGCCTGACCTACTTGTGTGCAAAAGTAGCGAATTTGCAGCCTGCCGGCTGCAGAGCATTGACTATTTGACTGTTTTGTCCATATTTGGATAATGAGTAAAAAACTGCTTGAGTCTCAATATTTTTGTCCACGATTGTCTGAGAAAGTGGATTTTTGGTTTTTCTTCGTTTTTTGTGGTTTCCATAGGTTCTTATGTCCGGAATCGGTCGATATTGGACAAAATGAATCTTCTCAGATCTGAGAACGTGGATTTTTGCGTTTTTCATCGTTCTTCGTGGTTTCCATAGGTTCTTATGCCCGGAATCGGTCAATATCGGACAAAATGAATCTTCTCAGACAATCGTGGTAACAATATGTTGTTACAAGACATCGAATTTCGCAGTTTTCCACCACGAGTAATTGCGCAGGCTCATTCTATATTAGATTCACACATCTTGAACTTGTCAAAGTTCACTTGTCAAAACGTGCTAATTGTTCCTGACGTCAGCAAGGCCATTAATCACGAATTTCAGGGCCTTTCTGGTCCCCGACGAGAAGTACTGCGGTGTGCGGGCGTGCTAAAGAATGTGACTAGCAACTTTTCAACGCTCTCTGCCTGGCCTACTTGTGTGCAAAAGAAAGTGGATTTTTGCGTTTTTCTTCCTTTTTTGTGGTTTCCATAGGTTGTTATGCCCGGAATCGGTCAATATTGGACAAAATGAATCTTCTCAGATCTGGGAACGTGGATTTTTGCGTTTTTCTTCTTTTTTTGTAGTTTCCATAGGTTCTTATGCCCGGAATCGGTCAATATTGGACAAAATGAATCTTCTCAGATCTGAGAACGTGGATATTTGGGACTAGCAACTTTTCAACGCTCTCTGCCTGGCCTACTTGTGTGCCAAAGTAGCGACTTTGCAGCCACCCGGCTGCAGAGCATTGACTATTTGACTGTTTTGTCCATATTTGGATAATGAGTAAAAAACTGCTTTAGTCTCAATATTTTTGTCCACAATTGTCTGAGAAAGTGGATTTTTTGCGTTTTTCGTCGTTTTTTGTGGTTTCCATAAGTTCTTATGCCCGAAATCGGTCAATATTGGACAAAATGAATCTTCTCAGACAATCGTTGTCACAATATGTTGGGACGAGACAACGAATTTCGAATTTCGCCACCACAAGTAATTGCGTAGGCTCATTCTATATTAGATTCACAATTCTTGAACTTGTCAAAGTTCTCTTGTAAAAATGTGCTAATTGTTGCTGACGTCAGCAAGGCTATTAATCACCAATTTCGGGACCTTCGTGGTCCCCGACGTGGATTATTTCGGTGTGCGGGCGTCCTAAAGAATATGTGACTAGCAAATTTTCAATGCTCTCTGCCTGGCCTACTTGTGTGCAAAGGTAGCAACTTTGCAGCCTGACGGCTGCAGAGCCTTGACCATTTGACTATTTTGTCCATATTTGGATAATGAGTAAAAAACTGCCTAGTCTCAATATTTTTGTTCACGATTGTCTGAAAAAGTGGATTTTTGCGCTTTTCTTCGTCTTTTGTGGTTTCCATAGGTTCTTATGCCTGGAATCGGTCAATATTGGATAAAATGAATCTTCTCAGACAATCGTTGTCACAATATGTTGGGACAAGACAACGAATTTCGAAGTTCTCCACCACAAGTAATTGCGTAGGCTCATTCTATATTAGATTCACACATCTTGAACTTGTCAAAGTTCACTTGTCAAAACGTGCTAATTGTTGCTTTCGTCAGCAAGGCCATTAATCACGAATTTCTGGGCCTTCGTGGTCCCCGATGTGAAGTATTTCGGTGTGCAGGCGTGCTAAAGAATGTGACTAGCAACTTTTCAACGCTCTCTGCCTGACCTACTTGTGTGCAAAAGTAGCGACTTTGCAGCCTGCCGGCTGCAGAGCATTGACTATTTGACTGTTTTGTCCATATTTGGATAATGAGTAAAAAACTGCCTTAGTCTCAATATTTTTGTCCACGATTGTCTGAGAAAGTGGATTTTTGGTTTTTTTCTTTTTTTGTGGTTTGCATAGGTTCTTATATCCGGAATCGGTCGATATTGGACAAAATGAATCTTCTCAGATCTGAGAAAGTGGATATTTGCGTTTTTCATCGTTCTTAGTGGTTTCCATAGGTTCTTATGCCCGGAATCGGTCAATATCGGACAAAATGAATCTTCTCAGACAATCGTGGTAACAATATGTTGTGACAAGACATCGAATTTCGAAGTTCTCCATCACAAGTAATTGCGTAGACTCATTCTATATTAGATTCACACATCTTGAACTTGTCAAAGTTCACTTGTCAAAACGTGCTAATTGTTGCTGGCGTCAGCAAGGCCATTAATCACGAATTTCAGGGCCTTCGTGGTCCCCGACGTGAAGTATTTCGGTGTGCGGGCGTGCTAAAGAATGTGACTAGCAACTTTTCAACGTTCTCTGCCTGACCTACTTGTGTGCAAAAGTAGCGACTTTGCAGCCTGCCGGCTGCAGAGCATTCACTATTTGACTGTTTTGTCCATATTAGGATAATGAGTAAAAAACTGCCTTAGTCTCAATATTTTTGTCCACGACTGTCTGAGAAAGTGGATTTTTGCGTTTTTCTTCGTTTTTTGTGGTTTCCATAGGTTCTTATGCCCGGAATCGGTCGATATTGGACAAAATGAATCTTCTCAGATCTGAGAACGTGGATATTTGCGTTTTTCATCGTTTTTCGTGGTTTCCATAGGTTCTTATGCCCGGAATCGGTCAATATTGGACAAAATGAATCTTCTCAGACAATCCTGGTCACAATATGTTGGGAAAAGACAACACATTTTGAAGTTCGCCACCACAAAGAATTGCGTAGGCTCATTCTATATTAGATTCACAAATCCTGAACTTGTCAAATTTCACTTGTCAAAATGTGCTAATTGTTGCTCACGTCAGCAAGGCCATTAATGACGAATCTCGGGGCCTTCGTTGTCCCTGGAGTGAATTATTTTGGTGTGCCGGCGTGCTAAATAATGTGACTAGTAAATTTTCAACGCTCTCTGCCTGGCCTACTTGTGTGCAAAAGTAGCGACTTTGCAGCCAGCCGGCTGCAGAGCATTGACTATTTGTCTGTTTTGTCCACATTTTGATAATGAGTAAAAAACTGCCTTAGTCTCAATATTTGTGTCCACCATTGTCTGAGAAAGTGGATTTTCGCGTTTTTCTTCGTTTTTCGAGGTTTCCATAGGTTCTTCTGCCCGTAATCGGTCAATATTGGACAAAATGAATCTTCTCAGACAATCGTTGTCACAATATGTTGGAACAAGACAACAAATTTCTAAGTTCGCCACCACAAGTAATTGCGCAGGCTCATTCTATATTAGATTCACACCTCTTCATCTTGTCAAATTTCACTTGTCAAAATATGCTAATTGTTGCTCACGTCAGCAAGGCCATTAATGACGAATCTCGGGGCTTTCGTAGTTCCTGACGTGAATTATTTCGGTGTGCCGGCGTGCTAATTAATGTGACTAGTAAATTTTCAACGCTCTCTGCCTGGCCTACTTGTGTGCAAAAGTAGCGACTTTGCAGCCACCCGGCTGCAGAGCATTGACTATTTGACTGCTTTGTCCATATTTGGATAATGAGTAAAAAACCGCCTTAGTCTCAATATTTGTTTCCACGATTGTCTGAGAAAGTGGATTTTCGTTTTTTTCTTCGTTCTTTGTGGTTTCCATAGGTTCTTATGCCCGGAATCGGTAAATAGTGGACAAAATGAATCTTCTCAGAAAATTGTTGTCACAATATGTTGGACAAGACAACGAATTTCTAAGTTCGCCACCACAAGTAATTGCGGAGGCTCATTCTATATTGGATTCACACATCTTGAATTTGTCAAAGTTCACTTGTCAATGCTCAGAGTGGACTTAGGACACAATATGTTGGGACAAGACAACGAATTTTGAAGTTCGCCACCACAAGTATTTGCGTAGGCTCATTCTATATTAGATTCACACATCTTGAACTTGTCAAAGTTCACTTGTCAAAATGTGCTAATTGTTGCTCACGTCAGCAAGGCCATTAATGACGAATCCCGGGGCTTTCGTAGTCCCTGACGTGAATTATTTCGGTGTGCCGGCGTGCTAAATAATGTGACTAGTAAATTTTCAACGCTCTCTGCCTGGCCTACTTGTGTGCAAAAGTAGCGACTTTGCAGCCAGCCGGCTGCAGAGCATTGACCATTTGACTGTTTTGTTTATACTTGGATAATGAGTAAAAAACTGCTTTAGTCTCAATATTTTTGTCCACGATTGTCTGAGAAAGTGGATTTTTGGTTTTTCTTTGTTTTTTGTGGTTTCCATAGGTTCTTATGTCCGGAATCGGTCGATATTGGACAAAATGAATCTTCTCAGATCTGAGAACGTGGATATTTGCGTTTTTCATCGTTCTTCGTGGTTTCCATAGGTTCTTATGCCCGGAATCGGTCAATATCGGACAAAATGAATCTTCTCAGACAATCGTGGTAACAATATGTTGTGACAAGACATCGAATTTCGAAGTTCTCCACCACGAGTAATTGCGTAGGCTCATTCCATATTAGATTCACACATCTTGAACTTGTCAAAGTTCACTTGTCAAAATTTGCTAATTGTTGCTGACGTCAGCAAGGCCATTAATCACGAATTTCAGGGCCTTCCTGGTCCCCGACGAGAAGTACTGCGGTGTGCGGTCGTGCTAAAGAATGTGACTAGCAACTTTTCAACGCTCTCTGCCTGGCCTATTTGTGTGCAAAAGAAAGTGGATTTTTGCGTTTTTCTTCCTTTTTTGTGGTTTCCATAGGTTGTTATGCCCGGAATCGGTCAATATTGGACAAAATGAATCTTCTCAGATCTGAGAACGTGGATTTTTGCGTTTTTCTTCTTTTTTTGTAGTTTCCATAGGTTCTTATGCCCGGAATCGGTCAATATTGGACAAAATGAATCTTCTCAGATCTGAGAACGTGGATATTTGCGCTTTTCATCGTTCTTCGTGGTTTCCATAGGTTCTTATGGTCGGAATCGGTCAATATTGGACAAATTGAATCTTCTCAGACAATCGTGGTCACAATATGTTGTGACAAGACAACGAATTTTGAAGTTCGCCACCACAAGTATTTGCGTAGGCTCATTCTATATGAGATTCATACATTTTGAACTTTTCAAATTTCACTTGTTCAAATTTGCTAATTGTTGCTGACGTCAGCAAGGCCATTATTCACGAATTTCTGGGTCTTCGTGGTCCCCGACGTGAAGTTTTTCGGGGTGCGGGCGTGCTAAAGGATGTGACTATCAACTTTTCAACGCTCTCTCCCTGGCCTACTTGTGTGCCAAAGTAGCGACCTTGCAGCCACCCGGGTGCAGAGCATTGACTATTTGACTGTTTTGTCCATATTTGGATAATGAGTAAAAAACTGCCTTAGTCTCAATATTTGTGTCCACCATTGTCTGAGAAAGTGGATTTTTGGTTTTTCTTCGTTTTTTTTGGTTTCCGTAGGTTCTTATGTCCGGAATCGGTCGATATTGGACAAAATGAATCTTCTCAGATCTCAGAACGTGGATATTTGCGTTTTTCATGGTTCTTCGTGGTTTCCATAGGTTCTTATGCCCGGAATCGGTCAATATTGGACAAAATGAATCTTCTCAGACAATCCTGGTCACAATATGTTGGGAAAAGACAACACATTTTGAAATTCGCCACCACAAAGAATTGCGTAGGCTCATTCTATATTAGATTCACAAATCCTGAACTTGTCAAATTTCACTTGTCAAAATGTGCTAATTGTTGCTCACGTCAGCAAGGCCATTAATGACGAATCTCGGGGCCTTCGTTGTCCCTGGAGTGATTTATTTCGGTGTGCCGGCGTGCTAAATAATGTGACTAGTAAATTTTCAACGCTCTCTGCCTGGCCTACTTGTGTGCAAAAGTAGCGACTTTGCAGCCAGCCGGCTGCAGAGCATTGACTATATGACTTTTTTGTCCACATTTTGATAATGAGTAAAAACCTGCCTTAGTCTCAATATTTGTGTCCACCATTGTCTGAGAAAGTGGATTTTCCCGTTTTTCTACGTTTTTTGCGGTTTCCATAGGTTCTTATGCCCGGAATGGATCAATATTGGACAAAATAAATCTTCTCAGATCTGAGAAAGCGGATTTTTGCGTTTTTCTTCGTTTTTCGAGGTTTCCATAGGTTCTTATGTCCGGAATCGGTCAATATTGGACAAAATGAATCTTCTCAGATCTGAGAACGTGGATTTTTGCGTTTTTCTTCTTTTTTTGTAGTTTCCATAGGTTCTTATGCCCGGAATCGGTCAATATTGGACAAAATGAATCTTCTCAGATCTGAGAACGTGGATACTTGCGTTTTTCATCGTTCTTCGTGGTTTCCATAGGTTCTTATGCTCGGAATCGGTCAATATTGGACAAAATGAATCTTCTCAGACAATCGTGGTCACAATATGTTGTGACAAGACAACGAATTTTGAAGTTCGCCACCACAAGTATTTGCGTAGGCTCATTCTATAATAGATTCATACATTTTGAACTTCTTAAATTTCACTTGTCAAAATTTGCTAATTGTTGCTGACGTCAGCAAGGCCATTATTCACGAATTTCAGGGTCTTCGTGGTCCCCGACATGAAGTTTTTCGGTGTCCGGGCGTGCTAAAGAATGTGACTAGCAACATTTCAACGCTCTCTGCCTGGCCTACTTGTGTGCCAAAGTAGCCACTTTGCAGCCACCCGGCTGCAGAGCATTGACCATTTGACTGTTTTGTCCATATTTGGATAATGAGTAAAAAACTGCCTTAGTCTCAATATTTTTGTCCACAATTGTCTGAGAAAGTGGATTTTTGCGTTTTTCGTCGTTTTTTGTGTTTTCCATAGGTTCTTATGTCCGGAATCGGTCAATATTGGACAAAATGAATCTTCTCAGACAATTGTTGTCACAATATGTTGGGACAAGACAACGAATTTCTAAGTTCGCCACCACAAGTAATTGCGGAGGCTCATACTATGTTAGATTCACACATCTTGAACTTGTCAAAGTTCACTGGTCAATGTTGAGAATGGACTTAGGACACAATATGTTGGGACAAGACAACGAATTTTGAAGTTCGCCACCACAAGTAATTGCGGAGGCTCATTCTATATTAGATTCACAAATCTTGAACTTGTTAAACTTCATTTGACAAAATGTGCTAATTGTTGCTGACGTCAGCAAGGCTATTAATCACGAATTTCGAGACCTTCCTGGTCCCCGAAGAGAAGTACTGCGGTGTGCAGACGTGCTAAAGAATGTCACTAGCAACTTTTCAACGCTCTCTGCCTGGCCTACTTGTGTGCAAAAGAAAGTGGATTTTTGCGTTTTTCTTCCTTTTTTGTGGTTTCCATAGGTTGTTATGCCCGGAATCGGTCAATATTGGACAAAATGAATCTTCTCAGATCTGAGAACGTGGATATTTACGTTTTTCATCGTTCTTCGTGGTTTCCATAGGTTCTTATGTCCGGAATCGGTCAATATTGGACAAAATGAATCTTCTCAGATCTGAGAACGTGGATTTTTGCGTTTTTCTTCTTTTTTTGTAGTTTCCATAGGTTCTTATGCCCGGAATGGATCAATATTGGACAAAATAAATCTTCTCAGATCTGAGAAAGCGGATTTTTGCGTTTTTCTTCGTTTTTCGAGGTTTCCATAGGTTCTTATGTCCGGAATCGGTCAATATTGGACAAAATGAATCTTCTCAGATCTGAGAACGTGGATTTTTGCGTTTTTCTTCTTTTTTTGTAGTTTCCATAGGTTCTTATGCCCGGAATCGGTCAATATTGGACAAAATGAATCTTCTCAGATCTGAGAACGTGGATACTTGCGTTTTTCATCGTTCTTCGTGGTTTCCATAGGTTCTTATGCTCGGAATCGGTCAATATTGGACAAAATGAATCTTCTCAGACAATCGTGGTCACAATATGTTGTGACAAGACAACGAATTTTGAAGTTCGCCACCACAAGTATTTGCGTAGGCTCATTCTATATTAGATTCATACATTTTGAACTTTTCAAATTTCACTTGTCAAAATTTGCTAATTGTTGCTGACGTCAGCAAGGCCATTATTCACGAATTTCAGGGTCTTCGTGGTCCCCGACATGAAGATTTTCGGTGTGCGGGCGTGCTAAAGAATGTGACTAGCAACATTTCAACGCTCTCTGCCTGGCCTACTTGTGTGCCAAAGTAGCCACTTTGCAGCCACCCGGCTGCAGAGCATTGACCATTTGACTGTTTTGTCCATATTTGGATAATGAGTAAAAAACTGCCTTAGTCTCAATATTTTTGTCCACAATTGTCTGAGAAAGTGGATTTTTGCGTTTTTCGTCGTTTTTTGTGTTTTCCATAGGTTCTTATGTCCGGAATCGGTCAATATTGGACAAAATGAATCTTCTCAGATCTGAGAACGTGTATATTTGCGTTTTTCATCGTTCTTCGTGGTTTCCATAGGTTCTTATGCCCGGAATCGGTCAATATTGGACAAAATGAATCTTCTCAGACAATCGTGGTCACAATATGTTGTGACAAGACATCGAATTTCGAAGTTCTCCACCACAAGTAATTCCGTAGGCTCATTCTATATTAGATTCACACATCTTGAACTTGTCAAAGTTCACTTGTCAAATCGTGCTAATTGTTGCTGACGTCAGCAAGGCCATTAATCACGAATTTCAGGGACTTCGTGAACCCCGACGTGAAGTATTTCGGTGTGCGGGCGTGCTAAAGAATGTGACTAGCAACTTTTCAACGCTCTCTGCCTGGCCTACTTGTGTGCAAAAGAAAGTGGATTTTTGCGTTTTTCTTCCTTTTTTGTGGTTTCCATAGGTTGTTATGCCCGGAATCGGTCAATATTGGACAAAATGTATCTTCTCAGACAATCGTGGTAACAATATGTTGTGACAAGACATCGAATTTCGAAGTTCTCCACCACAAGTAATTGCGTAGGCTCATTCTATATTAGATTCACACATCTTGAACTTGTCAAAGTTCACTTGTCAAAACGTGCTAATTGTTGCTGACGTCAACAAGGCCATTAATCACGAATTTCAGGGCCTTCGTGGTCCCCGACGTGAAGTATTTCGGTGTGCGGGCGTGCTAAAGAATGTGACTAGCAACTTTTCAACGCTCTCTGCCTGACCTACTTGTGTGCAAAAGTAGCGACTTTGCAGCCTGCCGGCTGCAGAGCATTCACTATTTGACTGTTTTGTCCATATTAGGATAATGAGTAAAAAACTGCCTTAGTCTCAATATTTTTGTCCACGACTGTCTGAGAAAATGTATTTTTGCGTTTTTCGTCGTTTTTTGGGGTTTCCATAGGTTCTTATGCCCGAAATCGGTCGATGTTGGACAAAATGAATCTTCTCACATCTGAGAACGTGGATATTTGCGTTTTTCATCGTTCTTCGTGGTTTCCATAGGTTCTTATGCCCGGAATCGGTCAATATTGGACAAAATGAATCTTCTCAGACAATCCTGGTCACAATATGTTGGGACAAGACAACACATTTTGAAGTTCGCCACCACAAGTAATTGCGTAGGCTCATTCTATATTAGATTCACAAATCCTGAACTTGTAAAACTTCACTTGTCAAAATGTGCTAATTGTTGCTCACGTCAGCAAGGCCATTATTCACGAATTTCGGGGACTTCGTGGTCCCGACGTGAAGTATTTCGGTGTGCGGGCGTGCTAAAGAATGTGACTATCAACTTTTCAACGCTCTCTGCCTGGCTTACTTGTGTGCCAAAGTAGCGACTTTGCAGCCAGCCGGCTGCAGCGCATTGACTATTTGACTGTTTTGTGCATATTTGGATAATGAGTAAAAAACTGCCTTACTCTCAATATTTTTGTCCACAATTGTCTGAGAAAGTGGATTTTGGCGTTTTTCTTCGCTTTTTGTGGATTCCATAGGTTCTTATGCCCGGAATCGGTAAATATTGGACAAAATGAATCTTCTCAGACAATTGTTGTCACAATATGTTGGGACAAGACAACGAATTTCTAAGTTCGCCACCACAAGTAATTGCGGAGGCTCATACTATATTAGATTCACACATCTTGAATTTGTCAAAGTTCACTTGTCAATGTTGAGAGTGGACTTAGGACACAATATGTTGGGACAAGACAACGAATTTTGAAGTTCGCCACCACAAGTAATTGCGGAGGCTCATTCTATATTAGATTCACAAATCTTGAACTTGTTAAACTTCATTTGACAAAATGTGCTAATTGTTGCTGACGTCAGCAAGGCTATTAATCACGAATTTCGAGACCTTCCTGGTCCCCGAAGAGAAGTACTGCGGTGTGCGGACGTCCTAAAGAATGTCACTAGCAACTTTTCAACGCTCTCTGCCTGGCCTACTTGTGTGCAAAAGAAAGTGGATTTTTGCGTTTTTCTTCCTTTTTTGTGGTTTCCATAGGTTGTTATGCCCGGAACCGGTCAATATTGGACAAAATGAATCTTCTCAGATCTGAGAAGGTGGATATTTACGTTTTTCATCGTTCTTCGTGGTTTCCATAGGTTCTTATGCTCGGAATCGGTCAATATTGGACAAAATGAATCTTCTCAGACAATCGTTGTCACAATATGTTGTGACAAGACAACGAATTTCGAAGTTCTCCACCACGAGTAATTGCGTAGGCTCATTCTATATTAGATTCACACATCTTGAACTTGTCAAAGTTCTCTTGTAAAAATGTGCTAATTGTTGCTGACGTCAGCAAGACTATTAATCACCAATTTCGGGACTTTCGTGGTCCCCGACGTGGATTATTTCGGTGTGCGGGCGTCCTAAAGAATGTGACTAGCAAATTTTCAACGCTTTCTGCCTGGCCTACTTGTGTGCAAAGGTAGCGACTTTGCAGCCTGCCGGCTGCAGAGCCTTGATCATTGGACTATTTTGTCCATATTTGGATGATGAGTAAAAAACTGCCTTAGACTTAATATTTTTGTTCACGATTGTCTGAAAAAGTGGATTTTTGCGCTTTTCTTCGTTTTTTGTGGTTTCCATAGGTTCTTATGCCCGGAATCGGTCAATATTGGACAAAATGAATCTTCTCAGACAATCGTTGTCACAATATGTTGTGACAAGACAACGAATTTCGAAGTTCTCCACCACGAGTAATTGCGTAAGCTCATTCTATATTAGATTCAAACATCTTGAACTTGTCAAAGTTCACTTGTCAAAACGTGCTAATTGTTGCTGACGTCAGCAAGGCCATTAATCACGAATTTCAGGGCCTTCCTGGTCCCCGACGAGAAGTACTGCGGTGTGCGGGCGTGCTAAAGAATGTGACTAGCAATTCTTCAACGCTCTCTGCCTGGCCTACTTGTGTGCAAAAGAAAGTGGATTTTTGCGTTTTTCTTCCTTTTTTGTGGCTTCCATAGGTTGTTATGCCCGGAATCGGTCAATATTGGACAAAATGAATCTTCTCAGATCTGAGAACGTGGATATTTGCGTTTTTCATCGTTCTTCGTGGTTTCCATAGGTTCTTATGCTCGGAATCGGTCATTTTTGGACAAAATGAATCTTCTCAGACAATCGTGGTCACAATATGTTGTGACAAGACAACGAATTTTGAAGTTCGCCACCACAAGTATTTGCGTAGACTCATTCTATATGAGATTCATACATTTTGAACTTTTCAAATTTCACTTGTTAAAATTTGCTAATTGTTGCTGACGTCAGCAAGGCCATTATTCACGAATTTCTGGGTCTTCGTGGTCCCCGACGTGAAGTTTTTCGGTGTGCGGGCGTGCTAAAGAATGTGACTAGCAACATTTCAACGCTCTCTGCCTGGCCTACTTGTGTGCCAAAGTAGCGACTTTGCAGCCACCCGGCTGCAGAGCATTGACTATTTGACTGTTTTGTCCATATTTGGATAATGAGTAAAAAACTGCCTTAGTCTCAATATTTTTGTCCACAATTGTCTGAGAAAGTGGATTTTTGCGTTTTTCGTCGTTTTTTGTGGTTTCCATAGGTTCTTATGCCCGAAATCGGTCAATATTGGACAAAATGAATCTTCTCAGACAATCGTTGTCACAATATGTTGGAACGAGACAACGAATTTCGAAGTTCGCCACCACAAGTAATTGCGTAGGCTCATTCTATATTAGATTCACAATTCTTGAACTTGTAAAAGTTCTCTTGTAAAAATGTGCTAATTGTTGCTGACGTCAGCAAGGCTATTAATCACCAATTTTGGGACCTTCGTGGTCCCCGACGTGGATTATTTCGGTGTGCGGGCGTCCCAAAGAATATGTGACTACCCAATTTTCAACGCTCTCTGCCTGGCCTACTTGTGTGCAAAAGTAGCGACTTTGCAGCCTGCCGGCTGCAGAGCCTTGACCATTTCACTATTTTGTCCATATTTGGATAATGAGTAAAAAACTGCCTTAGTCTCAATATTTTTGTTCACAATTGTCTGAAAAAGTGGATTTTTGCGCTTTTCTTCGTTTTTTGTGGTTTCCATAGGTTCTTATGCCCGGAATCGGTCAATATTGGACCAAATGAATCTTCTCAGACAATCGTTGTCACAATATGTTGGGACAAGACAACGAATTTCGAAGTTCTCCACCACAAGTAATTGCGTAGGCTCATTCTATATTAGATTCACACATCTTGAACTTGTCAAAGTTCACTTGTCAAAACGTGCTAATTGTTGCTGACGTCAGCAAGGCCATTAATCACGAATTTCTGGGCCTTCGTGGTCCCCGACGTGAAGTATTTCGGTGTGCAGGCGTGGTAAAGAATGTGACTAGCAACTTTTCAACGCTCTCTGCCTGACCTACTTGTGTGCAAAAGTAGCAACTTTGCAGCCTGCCGGCTGCAGAGCATTGACTATTTGACTGTTTTGTCCATATTTGGATAATGAGTAAAAAACTGCCTTAGTCTCAATATTTTTGTCCACGATTGTCTGAGAAAGTGGATTTTTGGTTTTTCTTCGTTTTTTGTGGGTTCCATAGGTTCTTATGTCCGGAATCGGTCGATATTGGACAAAATGAATCTTCTCAGATCTGAGAACGTGGATATTTGCGTTTTTCATCGTTTTTCGTGGTTTCCATAGGTTCTTATGCCCGGAATCGGTCAATATCGGACAAAATGAACCTCCTCAGACAATCGTGGTAACAATATGTTGTGACAAGACATCGAATTTCGAAGTTCTCCACCACAAGTAATTGCGTAGGCTCATTCTATATTAGATTCACACATCTTGAACTTGTCAAAGTTCACTTGTCAAAACGTGCTAATTGTTGCTGACGTCAGCAAGGCCATTAATCACGAATTTCAGGGCCTTCGTGGTCCCCGACGTGAAGTTTTTCGGTGTGCGGGCGTGCTAAAGAATGTGACTAGCAACTTTTCAACGCTCTCTGCCTGACCTACTTGTGTGCAAAAGTAGCGACTTTGCAGCCAGCAGGCTGTAGAGCATTGACTATTTGACTGTTTTGTCCACATTTTGATAATGAGTAAAAAACTGCCTTAGTCTCAATATTTGTGTCCACCATTGTCTGAGAAAGTGGATTTTCGCGTTTTTCTACGTTTTTTGTGGTTTCCATAGGTTCTTATGCCCGGAATGGATCAATATTGGACAAAATAAATCTTCTCAGATCTAAGAAAGCGGACTTTTGCGTTTTTCTTCGTTTTTCGAGGTTTCCATAGGTTCTTATGCCCGTAATCGGTCAATATTGGACAAAATGAATCTTCTCAGACAATCGTTGTCACAATGTGTTGGAACAAGACAACGAATTTCTAAGTTCGCCACCACAAGTAATTGCGCAGGTTCATTCTATATTAGATTCACACTTCCTCAACTTGTCAAATTTCACTTGTCAAAATGTGCTAATTGTTGCTCACGTCAGCAAGGCCATTATTCACGAATTTCGGGGCCTTCGTGGTCCCCGACGTGAAGTATTTCGGTGTGCGGGCGTGCTAAAGAATGTGACTAGCAAATTTTCAACGCTCTCTGCCTGGCCTACTTGTGTGCAAAGGTAGCGACTTTGCAGCCTGCCGGCTGCAGAGCCTTGATCATTGGACTATTTTGTCCATATTTGGATAATGAGTAAAAAACTGCCTTAGACTCAATATTTTTGTTCACGATTGTCTGAAAAAGTGGATTTTTGCGCTTTTCTTCGTTTTTTGTGGTTTCCATAGGTTCTTATGCCCGGAATCGGTCAATATTGGACAAAATGAATCTTCTCAGACAATCGTTGTCACAATATGTTGTGACAAGACAACGAATTTTGAAGTTCTCCACCACGAGTAATTGCGTAGGCTCATTCTATATTAGATTCACACATCTTGAACTTGTCAAAGTTCACTTGTCAAAACGTGCTAATTGTTGCTGACGTCAGCAAGGCCATTAATCACGAATTTCAGGGCCTTCCTGGTCCCCGACGAGAAGTACTGTGGTGTGCGGGCATGCTAAAGAATGTGACTAGCAACTTTTCAACGCTCTCTGCCTGGCCTACTTGTGTGCAAAAGAAAGTGGATTTTTGCGTTTTTCTTCCTTTTTTGTGGCTTCCATAGGTTGTTATGCCCGGAATCGGACAATATTGGACAAAATGAATCTTCTCAGATCTGAGAACGAGGATTTTTGCGTTTTTCTTCTTTTTTTGTAGTTTCCATAGGTTCTTATGCCCGGAATCGGTCAATATTGGACAAAATGAATCTTCTCAGATCTGAGAACGTGGATATTTGCGTTTTTCATCGTTCTTCGTGGTTTCCATAGGTTCTTATGCTCGGAATCGGTCATTATTGGACAAAATGAATCTTCTCAGACAATCGTGGTCACAATATGTTGTGACAAGACAACGAATTTTGAAGTTCGCCACCACAAGTATTTGCGTAGACTCATTCTATATGAGATTCATACATTTTGAACTTTTCAAATTTCACTTGTTAAAATTTGCTAATTGTTGCTGACGTCAGCAAGGTCATTATTCACGAATTTCTGGGTCTTCGTGGTCCCCGACGTGAAGTTTTTCGGTGTGCGGGCGTGCTAAAGAATGTGACTAGCAACATTTCAACGCTCTCTGCCTGGCCTACTTGTGTGCAAAATTAGCGACTTTGCAGCCACCCGGCTGCAGAGCATTGACTATTTGACTGTTTTGTCCATATTTGGATAATGAGTAAAAAACTGCCTTAGTCTCAATATTTTTGTCCACAATTGTCTGAGGAGGTGGATTTTTGCGTTTTTCGTCGTTTTTTGTGGTTTCCATAGGTTCTTATGCCCGAAATCGGTCAATATTGGACAAAATGAATCTTCTCAGACAATCGTTGTCACAATATGTTGGGACGAGACAACGAATTTCGAAGTTCGCCACCACAAGTAATTGCGTAGGCTCATTCTATATTAGATTCACAATTCTTGAACTTGTAAAAGTTCTCTTGTAAAAATGTGCTAATTGTTGCTGACGTCAGCAAGGCTATTAATCACCAATTTCGGGACCTTCGTGGTCCCCGACGTGGATTATTTTGGTGTGCGGGCGCCCCAAAGAATATGTGACCACCCAATTTTCAACGCTCTCTGCCTGGCCTACTTGTGTGCAAAAGTAGCGACTTTGCAGCCTGCCGGCTGCAGAGCCTTGACCATTTGACTATTTTGTCCATATTTGGATAATGAGTAAAAAACTGCCTTAGTCTCAATATTTTTGTTCACAATTGTCTGAAAAAGTGGATTTTTGCGCTTTTCTTCGTTTTTTGTGGTTTCCATAGGTTCTTATGCCCGGAATCGGTCAATATCGGACAAAATGAATCTTCTCAGATCTGAGAACGTGGATTTTTGCGTTTTTCATCGTTCTTCGTGGTTTCCATAGGTTCTTATGCCCGGAATCGGTCAATATCGGACAAAATGAATCTTCTCAGTCAATCGTGGTAACAATATGTTGTTACAAAACATCGAATTTCGAAGTTTTCCACCACGAGTAATTGCGCAGGCTCATTCTATATTAGATTCACACATCTTGAACTTGTCAAAGTTCACTTGTCAAAACGTGATAATTGTTCCTGACGTCAGCAAGGCCATTAATCACGAATTTCAGGGCCTTCCTGGTCCCCGACGAGAAGTACTGCGGTGTGCGGGCGTGCTAAAGAATGTGACTAGCAACTTTTCAACGCTCTCTGCCTGGCCTACTTGTGTGCAAAAGAAAGTGGATTTTTGCGTTTTTCTTCCTTTTTTGTGGTTTCCATAGGTTGTTATGCCCGGAATCGGTCAATATTGGACAAAATGAATCTTCTTAGATCTGAGAACGTGGATTTTTGCGTGTTTCTTCTTTTTTTGTAGTTTCCATAGGTTCTTATGCCCGGAATCGGTCAATATTGGACAAAATGAATCTTCTCAGATCTGAGAACGTGGATATTTGTGACTAGCAACTTTTCAACGCTCTCTGCCTGGCCTACTTGTGTGCCAAAGTAGCGACTTTGCAATCACGCGGCTGCAGAGCATTGACTATTTGACTGTTTTGTCCATATTTGGATAATGAGTAAAAAACTGCCTTAGTCTCAATATTTTTGTCCACGACTGTCTGAGAAAATGTAATTTTGCGTTTTTCTTCGTTTTTTGTGGTTTCCATAGGTTCTTATGCCCGGAATCGGTCGATATTGGACAAAATGAATCTTCTCCGATCTGAGAACGTGGATATTTGCGTTTTTCATCGTTCTTCGTGGTTTCCATAGGTTCTTATGCCCGGAATCGGTCAATATTGGACAAAATGAATCTTCTCAGACAATCCTGGTCACAATATGTTGGGACAAGACAACACATTTTGAAGTTCGCCACCACAAGTAATTGCGTAGGCTCATTCTATATTAGATTCACAAATCCTGAACTTGTAAAATTTCACTTGTCAAAATGTGCTAATTGTTGCTCACGTCAGCAAGGCCATTAATGACGAATCTCGGGGCCTTCGTTGTCCCTGGCGTGAATTATTTCGGTGTGCCGGCGTGCTAAATAATGTGACTAGTACATTTTCAACGCTCTCTGCCTGGCCTACTTGTGTGCAAAAGTAGCGACTTTGCAGCCAGCCGGCTGCAGAGCATTGATATTTGACTGTTTTGTCCACATTTTGATAATGAGTAAAAAACTGCCTTAGTCTCAATATTTGTGTCCACCATTGTCTGAGAAAGTGGATTTTCGCGTTTTTCTACGTTTTTTGTGGTTTCCATAGGTTCTTATGCCCGGAATGGATCAATATTGGACAAAATAAATCTTCTCAGATCTAAGAAAGCGGACTTTTGCGTTTTTCTTCGTTTTTCGAGGTTTCCATAGGTTCTTATGCCCGTAATCGGTCAATATTGGACAAAATGAGTCTTCTCAGACAATCGTTGTCACAATATGTTGTGACAAGACAACGAATTTCGAAGTTCTCCACCACGAGTAATTGCGTAGGCTCATTCTATATTAGATTCACACATCTTGAACTTGTCAAAGTTCACTTGTCAAAACGTGCTAATTGTTGCTGACGTCAGCAAGGCCATTAATCACGAATTTCAGGGCCTTCCTGGTCCCCGACGAGAAGTACTGCGGTGTGCGGGCGTGCTAAAAAATGTGACTAGCAACTTTTCAACGCTCTCTGCCTGGCCTACTTGTGTGCAAAAGAAAGTGGATTTTTGCGTTTTTCTTCCTTTTTTGTGGCTTCCATAGGTTGTTATGCCCGGAATCGGTCAATATTGGACAAAATGAATCTTCTCAGATCTGAGAACGTGGATTTTTGCGTTTTTCTTCTTTTTTTGTAGTTTCCATAGGTTCTTATGCCCGGAATCGGTCAATATTGGACAAAATGAATCTTCTCAGATCTGAGAACGTGGATATTTGCGTTTTTCATCGTTCTTCGTGGTTTCCATAGGTTCTTATGCTCGGAATCGGTCATTATTAGACAAAATGAATCTTCTCAGACAATCGTGGTCACAATATGTTGTGACAAGACAACGAATTTTGAAGTTCGCCACCACAAGTATTTGCGTAGGCTCATTCTATATGAGATTCATACATTTTGAACTTTTCAAATTTCACTTGTTAAAATTTGCTAATTGTTGCTGACGTCAGCAAGGCCATTATTCACGAATTTCTGGGTCTTCGTGGTCCCCGACGTGAAGTTTTTCGGTGTGCGGGCGTGCTAAAGAATGTGACTAGCAATATTTCAACGCTCTCTGCCTGGCCTACTTGTGTGCAAAAGTAGCGACTTTGCAGCCACCCGGCTGCAGAGCATTGACTATTTGACTGTTTTGTCTATATTTGGATAATGAGTAAAAAACTGCCTTAGTCTCAATATTTTTGTCCACAATTGTCTGAGAAAGTGGATTTTTGCGTTTTTCGTCGTTTTTTGTGGTTTCCATAGGTTCTTATGCCCGAAATCGGTCAATATTGGACAAAATGAATCTTCTCAGACAATCGTTGTCACAATATGTTGGGACGAGACAACGAATTTCGAAGTTCGCTACCACAAGTAATTGCGTAGGCTCATTCTATATTAGATTCACAATTCTTGAACTTGTAAAAGTTCTCTTGTAAAAATGTGCTAATTGCTGCTGACGTCAGCAAGGCTATTAATCACCAATTTCGGGACCTTCGTGGTCCCCGACGTGGATTATTTCAGTGTGCGGGCGTCCCAAAGAATATGTGACTACCCAATTTTCAACGCTCTCTGCCTGGCCTACTTGTGTGCAAAAGTAGCGACTTTGCAGCCTGCCGGCTGCAGAGCCTTGACCATTTGACTATTTTGTCCATATTTGGATAATGAGTAAAAAACTGCCTTAGTCTCAATATTTTTGTTCACAATTGTCTGAAAAAGTGGATTTTTGCGCTTTTCTTCGTTTTTTGTGGTTTCCATAGGTTCTTATGCCCGGAATCGGTCAATATTGGACAAAATGAATCTTCTCAGACAATCGTTGTCACAATATGTTGGGACAAGACAACGAATTTCGAAGTTCTCCACCACAAGTAATTGCGTAGGCTCATTCTATATTAGATTCGCACATCTTGAACTTGTCAAAGTTCACTTGTCAAAACGTGCTAATTGTTGCTGACGTCAGCAAGGCCATTAATCACGAATTTCTGGGCCTTCGTGGTTCCCGACGTGAAGTATTTCGGTGTGCAGGCGTGCTAAAGAATGTGACTAGCAACTTTTCAACGCTCTCTGCCTGACCTACTTGTGTGCCAAAGTAGCGACTTTGCAGCCTGCCGGCTGCAGAGCATTGACTATTTGACTGTTTTGTCCATATTTGGATAATGAGTAAAAAACTACCTTAGTCTCAATATTTTTATCCACGATTTTCTGAGAAAGTGGATTTTTGGTTTTTCTTCTTTTTTTGTGGTTTCCATAGATTCTCATATTCGGAATCGGTCGATATTGGACAAAATGAATCTTCTCAGATCTGAGAACGTGGATATTTGCGTTTTTCATCGTTCTTCGTGGTTTCCATAGGTTCTTATGCCCGGAATCGGTCAATATCGGACAAAATGAACCTTCTCAGACAATCGTGGTAATAATATGTTGTGACAAGACATCGAATTTCGAAGTTCTCCACCACAAGTAATTGCGTAGGCTCATTCTATATTAGATTCACACATCTTGAACTTGTCAAAGTTCACTTGTCAAAACGTGCTAATTGTTGCTGACGTCAGCAAGGCCATTAATCACGAATTTCAGGGCCTTCGTGGTCCCCGACGTGAAGTTTTTCGGTGTGCGGGCGTGCTAAAGAATGTGACTAGCAACTTTTCAACGCTCTCTGCCTGATCTACTTGTGTGCAAAAGTAGCGAATTTGCAGCCTGCCGGCTGCAGAGCATTGACTATTTGACTGTTTTGTCCATATTTGGATAATGAATAAAAAACTGCTTGAGTCTCAATATTTTTGTCCACGATTGTCTGAGAAAGTGGATTTTTGGTTTTTCTTCGTTTTTTGTGGTTTCCATAGGTTCTTATGTCCGGAATCGGTCGATATTGGACAAAATGAATCTTCTCAGATCTGAGAACGTGGATATTTGCGTTTTTCATCGTTCTTCGTGGTTTCCATAGGTTCTTATGCCCGGAATCGGTCAATATCGGACAAAATGAATCTTCTCAGACAATCGTGGTAACAATATGTTGTTACAAGACATCGAATTTCGAAGTTTTCCACTACGAGTAATTCCGCAGGCTCATTCTATATTAGATTCACACATCTTGAACTTGTCAAAGTTCACTTGTCAAAACGTGCTAATTGTTCCTGACGTCAGCAAGGCCATTAATCACGAATTTCAGGGCCTTCCTGGTCCCCGACGAGAAGTACTGCGGTGTGCGGGCGTGCTAAAGAATGTGACTAGCAACTTTTCAACGCTCTCTGCCTGGCCTACTTGTGTGCAAAAGAAAGTGGATTTTTGCGTTTTTCATCGTTCTTCGTGGTTTCCATAGGTTCTTATGCCCGGAATCGGTCAATATCGGACAAAATGAATCTTCTCAGACAATCGTGGTAACAATATGTTGTTACAAGACATCGAATTTCGAAGTTTTCCACCACGAGTAATTCCGCAGGCTCATTCTATATTAGATTCACAAATCTTGAACTTGTTAAACTTCATTTGACAAAATGTGCTAATTGTTGCTGACGTCAGCAAGGCTATTAATCACGAATTTCGAGACCTTCCTGGTCCCCGAAGAGAAGTACTGCGGTGTGCGGGCGTGCTAAAGAATGTGACTAGCAACTTTTCAACGCTCTCTGCCTGGCCTACTTGTGTGCAAAAGAAAGTGGATTTTTGCGTTTTCCTTCCTTTTTTGTGGTTTCCATAGGTTCTTATGTCCGGAATCGGTCAATATTGGACAAAATGAATCTTCTCAGATCTGAGAACGTGGATATTTACGTTTTTCATCGTTCTTCGTGGTTTCTATAGGTTCTTATGCTCGGAATCGGTCAATATTGGACAAAATGAATCTTCTCAGACAATCGTGGTCACAATATGTTGTGACAAGACAACGAATTTTGAAGTTCGCCACCACAAGTATTTGCGTAGGCTCATTCTATATGAGATTCATACATTTTGAACTTTTCAAATTTCACTTGTCAAAATTTGCTAATTGTTGCTGACGTCAGCAAGGCCATTATTCACGAATTTCGGGGTCTTCGTGGTCCCCGACGTGAAGTTTTTCGGTGTGCGGGCGTGCTAAAGAATGTGACTAGCAACATTTCAACGCTCTCTGCCTGGCCTACTTGTGTGCCAAAGTAGCGACTTTGCAGCCACCCGGCTGCAGAGCATTGACTATTTGACTGTTTTGTCCATATTTGGATAATGAGTAAAAAACTGCCTTAGTCTCAATATTTTTGTCCACAATTGTCTGAGAAAGTGGATTTTTGCGTTTTTCGTCGTTTTTTGTAGTTTCCATAGGTTCTTATGCCCGAAATCGGTCAATATTGGACAAAATGAATCTTCTCAGACAATCGTTGTCACAATATGTTGGGACGAGACAACGAATTTCGAAGTTCGCCACCACAAGTAATTGCGTAGGCTCATTCTATATTAGATTCACAATTCTTGAACTTGTAAAAGTTCTCTTGTAAAAATGTGCTAATTGTTGCTGACGTCAGCAAGGCTATTAATCACCAATTTCGGGACCTTCGTGGTCCCCGACGTGGATTATTTCGGTGTGCGGGCGTCCCAAAGAATATATGACTACCCAATTTTCAACGCTCTCTGCCTGGCCTACTTGTGTGCAAAAGTAGCGACTTTGCAGCCTGCCGGCTGCAGAGCCTTGACCATTTCTCTATTTTGTCCATATTTGGATAATGAGTAAAAAACTGCCTTAGTCTCAATATTTTTGTTCACAATTGTCTGAAAAAGTGGATTTTTGCGCTTTTCTTCGTTTTTTGTGGTTTCCATAGGTTCTTATGCCCGGAATCGGTCAATATTGGACAAAATGAATCTTCTCAGACAATCGTTGTCACAATATGTTGGGACAAGACAACGAATTTCGAAGTTCTCCACCACAAGTAATTGCGTAGGCTCATTCTATATTAGATTCACACATCTTGAACTTGTCAAAGTTCACTTGTCAAAACGTGCTAATTGTTGCTGACGTCAGCAAGGCCATTAATCACGAATTTCAGGGCCTTCGTGGTCCCCGACGTGAAGTTTTTCGGTGTGCGGGCGTGCTAAAGAATGTGACTAGCAATTTTTCAACGCTCTCTGCCTGACCTACTTGTGTGCAAAAGTAGCGAATTTGCAGCCTGCCGGCTGCAGAGCATTGACTATTTGACTGTTTTGTCCATATTTGGATAATGAGTAAAAAACTGCTTGAGTCTCAATATTTTTGTCCACGATTGTCTGAGAAAGTGGATTTTTGGTTTTTCTTCGTTTTTTGTGGTTTCCATAGGTTCTTATGTCCGGAATCGGTCGATATTGGACAAAATGAATCTTCTCAGATCTGAGAACGTGGATATTTGCGTTTTTCATCGTTCTTCGTGGTTTCCATAGGTTCTTATGCCCGGAATCGGTCAATATCGGACAAAATGAATCTTCTCAGACAATCGTGGTAACAATATGTTGTTACAAGACATCGAATTTCGAAGTTTTCCACCACGAGTAATTGCGCAGGCTCATTCTATATTAGATTCACACATCTTGAACTTGTCAAAGTTCACTTGTCAAAACGTGCTAATTGTTCCTGACGTCAGCAAGGCCATTAATCACGAATTTCAGGGCCTTCCTGGTCCCCCACGAGAAGTACTGCGGTGTGCGGGCGTGCTAAAGAATGTGACTAGCAACTTTTCAACGCTCTCTGCCTGGCCTACTTGTGTGCAAAAGAAAGTGGATTTTTGCGTTTTTCTTCCTTTTTTGTGGTTTCCATAGGTTGTTATGCCCGGAATCGGTCAATATTGGACAAAATGAATCTTCTCAGATCTGAGAACGTGGATATTTGCGTTTTTCATCGTTCTTCGTGGTTTCGATAGGTTCTTATGCCAGGAATCGGTCAATATCGGACAAAATGAATCTTCTCAGACAATCGTGGTAACAATATGTTGTTACAAGACATCGAATTTCGAAGATTTCCACCACGAGTAATTGCGCAGGCTCATTCTATATTAGATTCACACATCTTGAACTTGTCAAATTTCATTTGTCAAAACGTGCTAATTGTTCCTGACGTCAGCAAGGCCATTAATCACGAATTTCAGGGCCTTCCTGGTCCCCGACGAGAAGTACTGCGGTGTGCGGGCGTGCTAAAGAATGTGACTAGCAAATTTTCAACGCTCTCTGCCTGGCCTACTTGTGTGCAAAAGAAAGTGGATTTTTGCGTTTTTCTTCCTTTTTTGTGGTTTCCATAGGTTGTTATGCCCGGAATCGGTCAATATTGGACAAAATGAATCTTCTCAGATCTGAGAACGTGGATTTTTGCGTTTTTCTTCTTTTTTTGTAGTTTGCATAGGTTCTTATGCCCGGAATCGGTCAATATTGGACAAAATGAATCTTCTCAGATCTGAGAACGTGGATATTTGTGACTAGCAACTTTTCAACGCTCTCTGCCTGGCCTACTTGTGGGCCAAAGTAGCGACTTTGCAGCCACCCGGCTGCAGAGCATTGACTATTTGACTGTTTTGTCCATATTTGGATAATGAGTAAAAAACTGCCTTAGTCTCAATATTTTTGTCCACAATTGTCTGAGAAAGTTGATTTTTGCGTTTTTCGTCGTTTTTTGTGGTTTCCATAAGTTCTTATGCCCGAAATCGGTCAATATTGGACAAAATGAATCTTCTCAGACAATCGTTGTCACAATATGTTGGGACGAGACAACGAATTTCGAATTTCGCCACCACAAGTAATTGCGTAGGCTCATTCTATATTAGATTCACAATTCTTGAACTTGTCAAAGTTCTCTTGTAAAAATGTGCTAATTGTTGCTGACATCAGCAAGGCTATTAATCACCAATTTCGGGACCTTCGTGGTCCCCGACGTGGATTATTTCGGTGTGCGGGCGTCCTAAAGAATATGTGACTAGCAAATTTTCAACGCTCTCTGCCTGGCCTACTTGTGTGCAAAGGTAGCAACTTTGCAGCCTGACGGCTGCAGAGCCTTGACCATTTGACTATTTTGTCCATATTTGGATAATAAGTAAAAAACTGCCTAGTCTCAATATTTTTGTTCACGATTGTCTGAAAAAGTGGATTTTTGCGCTTTTCTTCGTCTTTTGTGGTTTCCATAGGTTCTTATGCCCGAAATCGGTCAATATTGGACAAAATGAATCTTCTCAGACAATCGTTGTCACAATATGTTGGGACGAGACAACGAATTTCGAAGTTCGCCACCACAAGTAATTGCGTAGGCTCATTCTATATTAGATTCACAATTCTTGAACTTGTAAAAGTTCTCTTGTAAAAATGTGCTAATTGTTGCTGACGTCAGCAAGGCTATTAATCACCAATTTTGGGACCTTCGTGGTCCCCGACGTGGATTATTTCGGTGTGCGGGCGTCCAAAAGAATATGTGACTACCCAATTTTCAACGCTCTCTGCCTGGCCTAGTTGTGTGCAAAAGTAGCGACTTTGCAGCCTGCCGGCTGCAGAGCCTTGACCATTTGACTATTTTGTCCATATTTGGATAATGAGTAAAAAACTGCCTTAGTCTCAATATTTTTGTTCACAATTGTCTGAAAAAGTGGATTTTTGCGTTTTTCTTCGTTTTTTGTGGTTTCCATAGGTTCTTATGCCCGGAATCGGTCAATATTGGACAAAATGAATCTTCTCAGACAATCGTTGTCACAATATGTTGGGACAAGACAACGAATTTCGAAGTTCTCCACCACAAGTAATTGCGTAGGCTCATTCTATATTAGATTCACACATCTTGAACTTGTCAAAGTTCACTTGTCAAAACGTGCTAATTGTTGCTGACGTCAGCAAGGCCATTAATCACGAATTTCAGGGCCTTCGTGGTCCCCGACGTGAAGTATTTCGGTGTGCAGGCGTGCTAAAGAATGTGACTAGCAACTTTTCAACGCTCTCTGCCTGACCTACTTGTGTGCAAAAGTAGCGACTTTGCAGCCTGCCGGCTGCAGAGCATTGACTATTTGACTGTTTTGTCCATATTTGGATAATGAGTAAAAAACTGCCTTAGTCTCAATATTTTTGTCCACGATTGTCTGAGAAAGTGGATTTTTGGTTTTTCTTCGTTTTTTGTGGTTTCCATAGGTTCTTATGTCCGGAATCGGTCGATATTGGACAAAATGAATCTTCTCAGATCTGAGAACGTGGATATTTGCGTTTTTCATCGTTCTTCGTGGTTTCCATAGGTTCTTATGCCCGGAATCGGTCAATATCGGACAAAATGAACCTTCTCAGACAATCGTGGTAACAATATGTTGTGACAAGACATCGAATTTCGAAGTTCTCCACCACAAGTAATTGCGTAGGCTCATTCTATATTAGATTCACACATCTTGAACTTGTCAAAGTTCACTTGTCAAAACGTGCTAATTGTTGCTGACGTCAGCAAGGCCATTAATCACGAATTTCAGGGCCTTCGTGGTCCCCGACGTGAAGTTTTTCGGTGTGCGGGCGTGCTAAAGAATGTGACTAGCAACTTTTCAACGCTCTCTGCCTGACCTACTTGTGTGCAAAAGTAGCGAATTTGCAGCCTGCCGGCTGCAGAGCATTGACTATTTGACTGTTTTGTCCATATTTGGATAATGAGTAAAAAACTGCTTGAGTCTCAATAGTTTTGTCCACGATTGTCTGAGAAAGTGGATTTTTGGTTTTTCTTCGTTTTTTGTGGTTTCCATAGGTTCTTATGTCCGGAATCGGTCGATATTGGACAAAATGAATCTTTTCAGATCTGAGAACGTGGATATTTGCGTTTTTCATCGTTCTTCGTGGTTTCCATAGGTTCTTATGCCCGGAATCGGTCAATATCGGACAAAATGAATCTTCTCAGACAATCGTGGTAGCAATATGTTGTTACAAGACATCGAATTTCGAAGTTTTCCACCACGAGTAATTGCGCAGGCTCATTCTATATTAGATTCACACATCTTGAACTTGTCAAAGTTCACTTGTCAAAACGTGCTAATTGTTCCTGACGTCAGCAAGGCCATTAATCACGAATTTCAGGGCCTTCTTGGTCCCCGACGAGAAGTACTGCGGTGTGCGGGCGTGCTAAAGAATGTGACTAGCAACTTTTCAACGCTCTCTGCCTGGCCTACTTGTGTGCAAAAGAAAGTGGATTTTTGCGTTTTTCTTCCTTTTTTGTGGTTTCCATAGGTTGTTATGCCCGGAATCGGTCAATATTGGACAAAATGAATCTTCTCAGATCTGAGAACGTGGATTTTTGCGTTTTTCTTCTTTTTTTGTAGTTTGCATAGGTTCTTATGCCCGGAATCGGTCAATATTGGACAAAATGAATCTTCTCAGATCTGAGAACGTGGATATTTGTGACTAACAACTTTTCAACGCTCTCTGCCTGGCCTACTTGTGGGCCAAAGTAGCGACTTTGCAGCCACCCGGCTGCAGAGCATTGACTATTTGACTGTTTTGTCCATATTTGGATAATGAGTAAAAAACTGCCTTAGTCTCAATATTTTTGTCCACAATTGTCTGAGAAAGTGGATTTTTGCGTTTTTCGTCGTTTTTTGTGGTTTCCATAAGTTCTTATGCCCGAAATCGGTCAATATTGGACAAAATGAATCTTCTCAGACAATCGTTGTCACAATATGTTGGGACGAGACAACGAATTTCGAATTTCGCCACCACAAGTAATTGCGTAGGCTCATTCTATATTAGATTCACAATTCTTGAACTTGTCAAAGTTCTCTTGTAAAAATGTGCTAATTGTTGCTGACGTCAGCAAGGCTATTAATCACCAATTTCGGGACCTTCGTGGTCCCCGACGTGGATTATTTCGGTGTGCGGGCGTCCTAAAGAATATGTGACTAGCAAATTTTCAACGCTCTCTGCCTGGCCTACTTGTGTGCAAAAGTAGCAACTTTGCAGCCTGACGGCTGCAGAGCCTTGACCATTTGACTATTTTGTCCATATTTGGATAATAAGTAAAAAACTGCCTAGTCTCAATATTTTTGTTCACGATTGTCTGAAAAAGTGGATTTTTGCGCTTTTCTTCGTCTTTTGTGGTTTCCATAGGTTCTTATGCCTGGAATCGGTCAATATTGGATAAAATGAATCTTCTCAGACAATCGTTGTCACAATATGTTGGGACAAGACAACGAATTTCGAAGTTCTCCACCACAAGTAATTGCGTAGACTCATTCTATATTAGATTCACACATCTTGAACTTGTCAAAGTTCACTTGTCAAAACGTGCTAATTGTTGCTTTCGTCAGCAAGGCCATTAATCACGAATTTCTGGGCCTTCGTGGTCCCCGACGTGAAGTATTTCGGTGTGCAGGCGTGCTAAAGAATGTGACTAGCAACTTTTCAACGCTCTCTGACCTACTTGTGTGCAAAAGTAGCGACTTTGCAGCCTGCCGGCTGCAGAGCATTGACTATTTGACTGTTTTGTCCATATTTGGATAATGAGTAAAAAACTGCCTTAGTCTCAATATTTTTGTCCACGATTGTCTGAGAAAGTGGATTTTTGGTTTTTCTTAGTTTTTTGTGGTTTCAATAGGTTCTTATGTCCGGAATCGGTCGATATTGGACAAAATGAATCTTCTCAGATCTGAGAACGTGGATATTTGCGTTTTTCATCGTTCTTCGTGGTTTCCATAGGTTCTTATGCCCGGAATCGGTCAATATCGGACAAAATGAACCTTCTCAGACAATCGTGGTAACAATATGTTGTGACAAGACATCGAATTTCGAAGTTCTCCACCACAAGTAATTGCGTAGGCTCATTCTATATTAGATTCACACATCTTGAACTTGTCAAAGTTCACTTGTCAAAACGTGTTAATTGATGCTGACGTCAGCAAGGCCATTAATCACGAATTTCAGGGCCTTCGTGGTCCCCGACGTGAAGTTTTTCGGTGTGCGGGCGTGCTAAAGAATGTGACTAGCAACTTTTCAACGCTCTCTGCCTGACCTACTTGTGTGCAAAAGTAGCGAATTTGCAGCCTGCCGGCTGCAGAGCATTGACTATTTGACTGTTTTGTCCATATTTGGATAATGAGTAAAAAACTGCTTGAGTCTCAATATTTTTGTCCACAATTGTCTGAGAAAGTGGATTTTTGCGTTTTTCGTCGTTTTTTGTGGTTTCCATAAGTTCTTATGCCCGAAATCGGTCAATATTGGACAAAATGAATCTTCTCAGACAATCGTTGTCACAATATGTTGGGACGAGACAACGAATTTCGAATTTCGCCACCACAAGTAATTGCGTAGGCTCATTCTATATTAAATTCACAATTCTTGAACTTGTCAAAGTTCTCTTGTAAAAATGTGCTAATTGTTGCTGACGTCAGCAAGGCTATTAATCACCAATTTCGGGACCTTCGTGGTCCCCGACGTGGATTATTTCGGTGTGCGGGCGTCCTAAAGAATATGTGACTAGCAAATTTTCAACGCTCTCTGCCTGGCCTACTTGTGTGCAAAGGTAGCAACTTTGCAGCCTGACGGCTGCAGAGCCTTGACCATTTGACTATTTTGTCCATATTTGGATAATAAGTAAAAAACTGCCTAGTCTCAATATTTTTGTTCACGATTGTCTGAAAAAGTGGATTTTTGCGCTTTTCTTCGTCTTTTGTGGTTTCCATAGGTTCTTATGCCTGGAATCGGTCAATATTGGATAAAATGAATCTTCTCAGACAATCGTTGTCACAATATGTTGGGACAAGACAACGAATTTCGAAGTTCTCCACCACAAGTAATTGCGTAGACTCATTCTATATTAGATTCACACATCTTGAACTTGTCAAAGTTCACTTGTCAATTATTATTATTATTATTATTATTATTCATATTTACACAGGTTGACTACGTCAGAATATATACATATCTGGTATCAATGCAGGACCTGTACAAAAATAAATGAAAGTAAAAGCTAAAAATACTATAAAAATTTTGTTTCGAAGAGGCATAGTTAGTAAGTGCAGCACTCTTGGATAAAGACGAGTGATGAGTAAGCAAGTAGGCACGTATCAGGATAAGTCACTGTGAAGGAGAATGGCATAGTTGATCGTAAGTGTGAATGTGTGACTATATATATTAAAATGTGTCAAATAATCAAGTAAATAAATAAGTTATTAAAATAAAATTTTCAGACACTGAGTCAAAAAGAGGCATCAGAATTGTTAAAACACCAACTGAGGTGAAATACTATGACAGACTACTAAGAAAGCACAAGTTCAGACATCATCATACACATTTGATACTGTTTCAAAAGAGGCGTGAGAAGTGATAGAAACACCGATTGAAGTTATGAAAGAAAGACTACCAGGAAAATCATGACTGGCTAGGCACAATACATAAGTCACATATGAATATATATTACCATTCGTGCTTAGAAATATACCGTTTAAAATTGACAAAAGATTTTTCATTTCGTACATCCAAGTTCAGTGTATTGAACAATTGTGCACCATAGTAGCTCGTAGTCTTTCGGCCAGCTTCTGTTCTAACTTTTGGTAATCTTATCTGCGACTTGTTACCTCTCGTGTTGATATTATGATTCACCAGCTCGTATTGAATATTGCTAACGTTATCAATTTTATGGAGAATCTTGAAAACATCTGTGACAGCTTTTCTTTTACGTTCGTTTTCAATAGAAATCGAATGTTCTCCAGTATTATGAATGATAGTGTTAGCACGATTATGAAGTCCTTCAAATTTCATTTTCCAAGAATTACTTTGGTTACAATATACAGGATAACAGTAGTGAAATATTGGTTTGATCAACGCGTTATATATGGAATTAGCTACCACAGGAGAAATCTGATGTCGTAATTTCTTCAACAAGTATATACGAGAGCAAATCTTCTTATACACCTTGCTGTAGTGTTCGTTCAGGTTCAGATGAGAATCTAACGTTATACCAAGATATTCGTAAGTATCAGACTGGTTGATGGTAGTAGATAAAATTTCAACATTACAATCATCCACATTTGACAATCTATTTCTATACATAACAAATTCGGTTTTTCCTTTTTTCATGTTGAGAATAAGACAATTATCTCTAATCCAGGATTGTACAACATCAGCTTCTTTGTTAATAACGGATACAATGTGACGTTCGTTTTTATGAGAGTAGTACAACACTGTGTCATCAGCGTATTTCAAAATAGAGCAGTTCTTTAATCGAAAATGCAAATCATTCAGAAGAATGATGAACAAAAGAGGGCCAAGAATGGATCCCTGTGGAACACCATGAGTGATACTCTCCGTTCTAGAACTGGTACCTTCAAAATTTACTAATTGGGATCTATTGAATAAATAGTCACTTATCCATGATAGCTCATTCTCTGTTATACCGTAGTATGGTAATTTGTGAAGTAAACATGAATGGTTCACGGTGTCAAATGCTTTAGAAAAGTCCATATAAAGTACTCCAGTCTTGTTTCCTTTGTCCATGTTATTACGTATATGGTTGACTAGGTTGGTAACAGCATGCTGTGTGGATCTTTTCTTACGGAAGCCATATTGATAAGGACTGAAGAGGCCGTTCGATTCAAAGTACTGTGATAGTTGATCAAAGGCAATTTTTTCAACTACTTTCGATATCACGTTGAGGACGGATATTGGACGATAATTTGAGAACAAATGTTTTGCTTCTGACTTGTATATAGGTGTTACTTTGGCAGTCTTTTCGATCGTTGGAAAAATGCCAGATTTGAAACTGTGATTAATCAAAAATGATAGCGGTGCTGCTAGTTCCTCAGCTGCATCCTTTATAAGTAAAGCTGGGAGATCGTCAATACCGGAAGCTTTTGATGAATTAATTTCTTTCAACACTTTGATCGTCTCTGAAATTTCAACATGTTGGAATTTGAATGATAAATGTTGTGGATTGACGTTAGTTAGATAAAAGGATCCATTAAATGGCAACCATGTTAAATTCGTGATAGATGGAATGGAATTTACAAGTGTAGATCCTACTGTTGCAAAAAAGTGGCAGAATCCATCAGCTATTAGCTTCTTATCTGTGATAGTTTCATTTCCAATTTTAAATGATCTAGATGCACTTTCATTGTTTTTACAGGATACGACTTTTTGATTTGCTTCCAGAAGTCTTTCGGGCTGGTACCGTTCTCCCGAAAAAGTGAGCGGATGTGATTTGCTTTTGCTTGTCGAATGAGATACGACACGAGATTTCGCACTCTTCTGTAACTTGACCAGTCATTTTCACTATTTGTACGTTTTGCACAACGGAGATAATAATCACGAGTGTTCATTTTCGTTTTAATATCTCTCGACATCCAAGGATTCTGCATACCTCGAATTTTCCTTTCAACTAATGGTGCATGTTTGTTGATAACAATTGTCAAATAATGTTTGAACAAGTTCCATGATGAATTCATATTATCTTCAACAAAGCAATTTTTCCACGGCACATTTCTAAGTTCATCCTTAAAATGATCCTTGTTATATTTTGAATAATCACGAGTAAACAATTTACGAGAAGCGTATTTCTTTACATGCATTTTACGAACAATTCCCACAAGGTCGTGGTCACTGATGGAGTTGGCATCAACAAAAGATTTTGATATTTTTGTTGAATCTGTTGTCAAAAAGATATCGATTAACGTTTTACTAATACTTGTAGTTCTCGTTGCTTCTTTTATCATTTGTTTAAAACCATTAGTAGCAAAAATATCTTTTATATCGACATGGTCGTTTGGTTTCAAATAGTTACAATTTAGATCACCGGTAATTAAGCATTCTTTACCTTCATCCGTAACGGTTGTTATCATGTCATTAAGTTTTGCGTCGAAGTTTATGTCGATGTACTTTGAGTTATCAGGGGGTTTATATACTGAACATAATAAAATTGATTTTGTGTTAGGAATAAGAATTTCTATCCAGATACCTTCAATTCCTTCAGTTTCTAGATCATACCGTCGTTGGTAACTTATATCCTCACGAATATACATCAAAACACCGCCATGCGGTCCATTTTTACGGTCTCTACGTTCAACAATATATCCTGGAATGTGAAGTATGGAAGTACTTAATGAAGAGTTCAAGTGTGTCTCTGTAATACAAAAAATCGATACCTGATTTTTCGAGTCTGATAATAATAACTTGATTCTATCCAATTTTTCGAATAAACCATTAACATTTTGATGTATGATTTTCATTCCTCGTTGACTGAGAAACGATATAAATCCAGGATTCAGCGAATGATCGGATTCCAAATCGTCCGCGTCGTGTGTACCACATAAGTTACAAAACAAGCGTTCTTCTCCTTGTTCGTAAACATCTTTAAAACATTTTAGGTGACAACGATTTGCACAGTTGTGGCATTTGTCAAACTTTTGATTCTTTCGGATAACTTTTGTACAATTTGGGCATGTATATCTCGGTCCGGGACAACTTTCTACGTCTCCAGAAATAATCAGCAACAACGCGATTAAACTCTTTGGTGAATAAGGTCTTGTATCCACATATCTTCTTCTGTTTACCCATAAACTGGAATAACCATGTTTCAATAAATAGATATCATGTGTTTGGTCAACTCCAAAAGTAAGGCTTATACCATCAGAAGTTATAAAACTTGGTTTTTTTATATAGATAAAAGTATAAATTGATAACAACAACACGAGCAACACGTCCGCTCTCGGTGCCGCCATTATTAATATGTTTTAATAAAACGTGCTAATTGTTGCTTTCGTCAGCAAGGCCATTAATCACGAATTTCTGGGCCTTCGTGGTCCCCGACGTGAAGTATTTCGTTGTGCAGGCGTGCTAAAGAATGTGACTAGCAACTTTTCAACGCTCTCTGCCTGACCTACTTGTGTGCAAAAGTAGCGACTTTGCAGCCTGCCGGCTGCAGAGCATTGACTATTTGACTGTTTTGTCCATATTTGGATAATGAGTAAAAAACTGCCTTACTCTCAATATTTTTGTCCACGATTGTCTGAGAAATTGGATTTTTGTTTTTTTTCGTTTTTTGTGGTTTGCATAGGTTCTTATGTCCGGAATCGGTCGATATTGGACAAAATGAATCTTCTCAGATCTGAGAAAGTGGATATTTGCGTTTTTCATCGTTCTTAGTGGTTTCCATAGGTTCTTATGCCCGGAATCGGTCAATATCGGACAAAATGAATCTTCTCAGACAATCGTGGTAACAATATGTTGCGACAAGACATCGAATTTCGAAGTTCTCCATCACACGTAATTGCGTAGGCTCATTCTATATTAGATTCACACATCTTGAACTTGTCAAAGTTCACTTGTCAAAACGTGCTAATTGTTGCTGACGTCAGCAAGGCCATTAATCACGAATTTCAGGGCCTTCGTGGTCCACGACGTGAAGTATTTCGGTGTGCGGGCGTGCTAAAGAATGTGACTAGCAACTTTTCAACGCTCTCTGCCTGACCTACTTGTGTGCAAAAGTAGCGACTTTGCAGCCTGCCGGCTGCAGAGCATTCACTATTTGACTGTTTTGTCCATATTAGGATAATGAGTAAAAAACTGCCTTAGTCTCAATATTTTTGTCCACGACTGTCTGAGAAAGTGGATTTTTGCGTTTTTCTTCGTTTTTTGTGGTTTCCATAGGTTCTTATGCCCGGAATCGGTCGATATTGGACAAAATGAATCTTCTCAGATCTGAGAACGTGGATATTTGCGTTTTTCATCGTTTTTCGTGGTTTCCATAGGTTGTTATGCCCGGAATCGGTCAATATTGGACAAAATGAATCTTCTCAGACAATCGTTGTCACAATATGTTGGGACGAGACAACGAATTTCGAATTTCGCCACCACAAGTAATTGCGTAGGCTCATTCTATATTAGATTCACAATTCTTGAACTTGTCAAAGTTCTCTTGTAAAAATGTGCTAATTGTTGCTGACGTCAGCAAGGCTATTAATCACCAATTTCGGGACCTTCGTGGTCCCCGACGTGGATTATTTCGGTGTGCGGGCGTCCTAAAGAATATGTGACTAGCAAATTTTCAACGCTCTCTGCCTGGCCTACTTGTGTGCAAAGGAAGCAACTTTGCAGCCTGACGGCTGCAGAGCCTTGACCATTTGACTATTTTGTCCATATTTGGATAATAAGTAAAAAACTGCCTAGTCTCAATATTTTTGTTCACGATTGTCTGAAAAAGTGGATTTTTGCGCTTTTCTTCGTCTTTTGTGGTTTCCATAGGTTCTTATGCCTGGAATCGGTCAATATTGGATAAAATGAATCTTCTCAGACAATCGTTGTCACAATATGTTGGGACAAGACAACGAATTTCGAAGTTCTCCACCACAAGTAATTGCGTAGGCTCATTCTATATTAGATTCACACACTTGAACTTGTCAAAGTTCACTTGTCAAAACGTGCTAATTGTTGCTTTCGTCAGCAAGGCCATTAATCACGAATTTCTGGGCCTTCGTGGTCCCCGACGTGAAGTATTTCGGTGTGCAGGCGTGCTAAAGAATGTGACTAGCAACTTTTCAACGCTCTCTGCCTGACCTACTTGTGTGCAAAAGTAGCGACTTTGCAGCCTGCCGGCTGCAGAGCATTGACTATTTGACTGTTTTGTCCATATTTGGATAATGAGTAAAAAACTGCCTTAGTCTCAATATTTTTGTCCACGATTGTCTGAGAAAGTGGATTTTTGTTTTTTTTCGTTTTTTGTGGTTTGCATAGGTTCTTATGCCCGGAATCGGTCAATATTGAACAAAATGAATCTTCTCAGACAATCCTGGTCACAATATGTTGGGACAAGACAACACATTTTGAAGTTCGCCACCACAAGTAATTGCGTAGGCTCATTCTATATTAGATTCAGAAATCCTGAACTTGTCAAATTTCACTTGTAAAAATGTGCTAATTGTTGCTCACGTCAGCAAGGCCATTAATCACGAATCTCGGGGCCTTCGTTGTCCCTGGCGTGAATTATTTCGGTGTGCCGGCGTGCTAAATAATGTGACTAGTAAATTTTCAACGCTCTCTGCCTGGCCTACTTGTGTGCAAAAGTAGCGACTTTGCAGCCAGCCGGCTGCAGAGCATTGACTATTTGTCTGTTTTGTCCACATTTTGATAATGAGTAAAAAACCGCCTTACTCTCAATATTTGTGTCCACCATTGTCTGAGAAAGTGGAATTTTGGTTTTTCTTCGCTTTTTGTGGTTTCCGTAGGTTCTTATGTCCGAAATCGGTCGATATTGGACAAAATGAATCTTCTCAGATCTCAGAACGTGGATATTTGCGTTTTTCATCGTTCTTCGTGGTTTCCATAGGTTCTTATGCCCGGAATCGGTCAATATTGGACAAAATGAATCTTCTCAGACAATCCTGGTCATAATATGTTGGGAAAAGACAACACATTTTGAAGTTCGCCACCACAAAGAATTGCGTAGGCTCATTCTATATTAGATTCACAAATCCTGAACTTGTCAAAATGTGCTAATTGTTGCTCACGTCAGCAAGGCCATTAATGACGAATCTCGGGGCCTTCGTTGTCCCTGGAGTGAATTATTTCGGTGTGCCGGCGTGCTAAATAATGTGACTAGTAAATTTTCAACGCTCTCTGCCTGGCCTACTTGTGTGCAAAAGTAGCGACTTTGTAGCCAGCCGGCTGCAGAGCATTGACTATTTGTCTGTTTTGTCCACATTTTGATAATGAGTAAAAAACTGCCTTAGTCTCAATATTTGTGTCCACCATTGTCTGAGAAAGTGGATTTTCGCGTTTTTCTACGTTTTTCGAGGTTTCCATAGGTTCTTCTGCCCGTAATCGGTCAATATTGGACAAAATGAATCTTCTCAGACAATCGTTGTCACAATATCTTGGAACAAGACAACAAATTTCTAAGTTCGCCACCACAAGTAATTGCGCAGGCTCATTCTATATTAGATTCACACCTCTTCATCTTGTCAAATTTCACTTGTCAAAATGTGCTAATTGTTGCTCACGTCAGCAAGGCCATTAATGACGAATCTCGGGGCTTTCGTAGTCCCTGACGTGAATTATTTCGGTGTGCTGGCGTGCTAAATAATGTGACTAGTATATTTTCAACGCTCTCTGCCTGGCCTACTTGTGTGCAAAAGTAGCGACTTTGCAGCCAGCCGGCTGCAGAGCATTGACTATTTGACTGCTTTGTCCATATTTGGATAATGAGTAAAAAACCGCCTTAGTCTCAATATTTGTTTCCACGATTGTCTGAGAAAGTGGATTTTCGTTTTTTTCTTCGTTCTTTGTGGTTTCCATAGGTTCTTATGCCCGGAATCGGTAAATAGTGGACAAAATGGATCTTCTCAGACAATTGTTGTCACAATATGTTGGGACAAGACAACGAATTTCTAAGTTCGCCACCACAAGTAATTGCGGAGGCTCATTCTATATTAGATTCACACATCTTGAATTTGTCAAAGTTCACTTGTCAATGCGCAGAGTGGACTTAGGACACAATATGTTGGGACAAGACAACGAATTTTGAAGTTCGCCACCACAAGTATTTGCGTAGGCTCATTCTATATTAGATTCACACATCTTGAACTTGTCAAAGTTCACTTGTCAAAATGTGCTAATTCTTGCTCACGTCAGCAAGGCCATTAATGACGAATCTCGGGGCTTTCGTAGTCCCTGACGTGAATTATTTCGGTGTGCCAGCGTGCTAAATAATGTGACTAGTAAATTTTCAACGCTCTCTGCCTGGCCTACTTGTGTGCAAAAGTAGCGACTTTGCAGCCTGCCGGCTGCAGAGCATTGACCATTTGACTGTTTTGTTTATATTTGGATAATGAGTAAAAAACTTCTTTAGTCTCAATATTTTTGTCCACGATTGTCTGAGAAAGTGGATTTTTGGTTTTTCTTCGTTTTTTGTGGTTTCCATAGGTTCTTATGTCCGGAATCGGTCGATATTGGACAAAATGAATCTTCTCAGATCTGAGAACGTGGATATTTGCGTTTTTCATCGTTCTTCGTGGTTTCCATAGATTCTTATGCCCGGAATCGGTCAATATCGGACAAAATGAATCTTCTCAGACAATCGTGGTAACAATATGTTGTGACAAGACATCGAATTTCGAAGTTCTCCACCACGAGTAATTGCGTAGGCTCATTCTATATTAGATTCACACATCTTGAACTTGTCAAAGTTCACTTGTCAAAATTTGCTAATTGTTGCTGACGTCAGCAAGGCCATTAATCACGAATTTCAGGGCCTTCCTGGTCCCCGACGAGAAGAACTGCGGTGTGCGGGCGTGCTAAAGAATGTGACTAGCAACTTTTCAACGCTCTCTGCCTGGCCTACTTGTGTGCAAAAGAAAGTGGATTTTTGCGTTTTTCTTCCTTTTTTGTGGTTTCCATAGGTTGTTATGCCCGGAATCGGTCAATATTGGACAAAATGAATCTTCTCAGATCTGAGAACGTGGATTTTTGCGTTTTTCTTCTTTTTTTGTAGTTTCCATAGGTTCTTATGCCCGGAATCGGTCAATATTGGACAAAATGAATCTTCTCAGATCTGAGAACGTGGATATTTGCGTTTTTCATCGTTCTTCGTGGTTTCCATAGGTTCTTATGCTCGGAATCGGTCAATATTGGACAAATTGAATCTTCTCAGACAATCGTGGTCACAATATGTTGTGACAAGACAACGAATTTTGAAGTTCGCCACCACAAGTATTTGCGTAGGCTCATTCTATATGAGATTCATACATTTTGAACTTTTCAAATTTCACTTTTAAAATTTGCTAATTGTTGCTGACGTCAGCAAGGCCATTATTCACGAATTCCTGGGTCTTCGTGGTCCCCGACGTGAAGTTTTTCGGGGTGCTGGCGTGCTAAAGGATGTGACTAGCAACTTTTCCACGCTCTCTCCCTGGCCTACTTGTGTGCCAAAGTAGCAACCTTGCAGCCACCCGGGTGCAGAGCATTGACTATTTGACTGTTTTGTCCATATTTGGATAATGAGTAAAAAACTGCCTTAGTCTCAATATTTTTGTCCACAATTGTCTGAGAAAGTGGATTTTTGCGTTTTTCGTCGTTTTTTGTGGTTTCCATAGGTTCTTATGCCCGAAATCGGTCAATATTGGACAAAATGAATCTTCTCAGACAATCGTTGTCACAATATGTTGGGACGAGACAACGAATTTCGAAGTTCGCCACCACAAGTAATTGCGTAGGCTCATTTTATATTAGATTCACAATTCTTGAACTTGTCAAAGTTCTCTTGTAAAAATGTGCTAATTGTTGCTGACGTCAGCAAGGCTATTACCCACCAATTTCGGGATCTTCGTGGTCCCCGACGTGGATTATTTCGGTGTGCGGGCGTCCTAAAGAATATGTGACTAGCAAATTTTCAACGCTCTCTGCCTGGCCTACTTGTGTGCAAAAGAAAGTGGATTTTTGCGTTTTTCTTCCTTTTTTGTGGCTTCCATAGGTTGTTATGCCCGGAATCGGTCAATATTGGACAAAATGAATCTTCTCAGATCTGAGAACGTGGATTTTTGCGTTTTTCTTCTTTTTTTGTAGTTTCCATAGGTTCTTATGCCCGGAATCGGTCAATATTGGACAAAATGAATCTTCTCAGATCTGAGAACGTGGATATTTACGTTTTTCATCGTTCTTCGTGGTTTCCATAGGTTCTTATGCTCGGAATCGGTCAATATTGGACAAAATGAATCTTCTCAGACAATCGTGGTCACAATATGTTGTGACAAGACAACGAATTTTGAAGTTCGCCACCACAAGTATTTGCGTAGGCTCATTCTATATTAGATTCATACATCTTGAACTTGTCAAAGTTCGCTTGTCAAAGTTCGCTTGTCAAAGTTCGCTTGTCAAAGTTCGCTTGTCAAAGTTCGCTTGTCAAAGTTCGCTTGTCAAAGTTCGCTTGTCAAAGTTCGCTTGTCAAAGTTCGCTTGTCAAAGTTCGCTTGTCAAAGTTCGCTTGTCAAAGTTCGCTTGTCAAAGTTCGCTTGTCAAAGTTCGCTTGTCAAAGTTCGCTTGTCAAAGTTCGCTTGTCAAAGTTCGCTTGTCAAAGTTCGCTTGTCAAAGTTCGCTTGTCAAAGTTCACTTTTCAATGTTCAGAGTGGACTTAGGACATAATATGTTGTGACAAGACAACGAATTTCGAAGTTCGCCACCACAAGTATCTGCGTAAGCTCATTCTATATTAGATTCATACATCTTGAACTTGTCAAATTTCACTTGTCAAAATTTGTTAATTGTTGCTGACGTCAGCAAGGCCATTAATCACGAATTTCGGGGCCTTCTTAGACCCCGACGTGAATTATTTCGGTGTGCGGGCGTGCTAAAGAATGTGACTAGCAACTTTTCAACGCTCTCTGCCTGGCCTACTTGTGTGCAAAAGTAGCGAGTTTGCAGCCTGCCGGCTACAGAGCATTGACTATTTGACTGTTTTGTTCATACTTGGATAATGAGTAAAAAACCGCCTTACTCTCAATATTTTTGTCCACGATTGTCTGAGAAAGTGGATTTTTAAGTTTTTCTTCGGTTTTTGTGGATTCCATAGGTTGTTATGCCCGGAATCGGTCAATATTGAACAAAATGAATCTTCTCAGATATGAGAAAGTGGATTTTTGCGTTTTTCGTCGTTTTTTGTGGTTTCCATAGGTTCTTATGCCCGGAATCGGTCAATATTGGACAAAATGAATCTTCTCAGACAATCGTTGTGAGAATATGTTGGGACGAGACAACGAATTTCGAAGTTCGCCACCACAAGTATTTGCGTAGGCTCATTTTATATTAGATTCACAATTCTTGAACTTGTCAAAGTTCACTTGTCAATGTTCAGAGTGGACTTAGGACACAATATTTTGGAACAAGACAACGAATTTTGAAGTTCGGCACCACAAGTAATTGCGTAGGCTCATTCTATATTAGATTCACAAATACTGAACTTGTAAAATTTCACTTTTTAAAATGTGCTAATTGTTGCTCACGTCAGCAAGGCCATTAATCACGAATTTCGGGGCCTTCGTAGTCTCCGACGTGAATTATTTCGGTATGCGGACGTGTTAAATAATGTGACTAGCAAATTTTCAACGCTCCCTCCCTGGCCTACTTGTGTGCAAATGTAGCGACTTTGCAGCCTTCCGGCTGCAGAGCATTGACTATTTGACTGTTTTGTCCATAATTGGATAATGAGTAAAAAACTGCCTTAGTCTCAATATTTGTTTCCACCATTGTCTGAGAAAGTGGATTTTTGTGTTTTTCTACGTTTTTTGTGGTTTCCATAGGTTCTTAGGCCCGGAATGGATCAATATTGGACAAAATAAATCTTCTCAGATCAGAGAAAGCGGATTTTTGCGTTTTTCTTCCTTTTTTGTGGTTTCCATAGGTTGTTATGCCTGGAATCGGTCAATATTGGACATTTTGGACGTTGGACGTTTTTTCCGTTTTTGGTGGATTTCTTAGGTTCTTATGCTCGGAATCGGTCAATATTGGACGAAATGAATCTTCTCAGACAATCGTGGTCACAATATGTTGTGACAAGACAACGAATTTCGAAGTTCGCCACCACAAGTATTTGCGTAGGCTCATTCTATATTAGATTCATACATCTTGAACTTGTCAAATTTCACTTGTCAAAACTTGCTAATTGTTGCTGACGTCAGCAAGGCCATTATTCACGAATTTCGGGGCCTTCGTTGTCCCCGACGTGAAGTATTTCGGTGTGCGGCGTGCTAAAGAATGTGACTAGCAACTTTTCAACGCTCTCTGCCTGGCCTACTTGTGTGCCAAAGTAGCGACTTTGAAGCCACCCGGGCGCAGAGCATTGACTATTTGACTGTTTTGTCCATATTTGGATAATGAGTAAAAAACTGCCTTAGTCTCAATATTTTTGTCCACAATTGTCTGAGAAAGTGCATTTTTGCGTTTTTCTTCGTCTTTTGTGGTTTCCATAGGTTCTTATGCCCGGAATCGGTCGATATTGGACAAAATGAATCTTCTCAGACAATTGTTGTCACAATATGTTGGGACAAGACAACGAATTTCTAAGTTCGCCAACACAAGTAATTGCGGAGGCTCAAACTATATTAGATTCACACATCTTGAATTTGTCAAAGTTCACTTGTCAATGTTCCGAGTGGACTTAGGGCACAATATGTTGGGACAAGACAACGAATTTTGAAGTTCGCCACCACAAGAAATTGCGGAGGCTCATTCTATATTAGATTCACAAATCTTGAACTTGTCAAAGTTCACTTGTCAAAATGTGCTAATTGTTGCTGACGTCAGCTAGGCTATTAATCACGAATTTCGGGACCTTCCTGGTCCCCGACGAGAAGTATTTCGGTGTGCGGGCGTGCTAAAGAATGTGACTAGCAACTTTTCAACGCTCTCTGCCTGGCCTACTTGTGTGCAAAAGAAAGTTGATTTTTGCGTTTTTCTTCCTTTTTTGTGGTTTCCATAGGTTGTTATGCCCGGAATCGGTCAATATTGGGCAAAATGAATCTTCCCAGATCTGAGAACGTGGATATTTGCGTTTTTCATCGTTCTTTGTGGTTTCCATAGGTTCTTATGCTCGGAATCGGTCAATATTGGACAAAATGAATCATCTCAGACAATCGTGGTCACAATATGTTGTGACAAGACAACGAATTTCAAAGTTCGCCACCACAAGTATTTGCGTAGGCTCATTCTATATTAGATTCATACATCTTGAACTTGTCAGAGTTCGCTTGTCGGAGTTCGCTTGTCGGAGTTCGCTTGTCGGGTCGGAGTTCGCTTGTCGGAGTTCGCTTGTCGGAGTTCGCTTGTCAGAGTTCGCTTGTCGGAGTTCGCTTGTCAGAGTTCGCTTGTCGGAGTTCGCTTGTCGGAGTTCGCTTGTCGGAGTTCGCTTGTCGTAGTTCGCTTGTCGGAGTTCGCTTGTCAGAGTTCGCTTGTCAGAGTTCGCTTGTCAGAGTTCGCTTGTCAGAGTTCGCTTGTCAGAGTTCGCTTGTCAGAGTTCGCTTGTCAGAGTTCGCTTGTCAGAGTCCTTCAGTTCGCTTGTCAGAGTTCGCTTGTCAGAGTTCGCTTGTCAGAGTTCGCTTGTCAGAGTTCGCTTGTCAGAGTTCGCTTGTCAGAGTTCGCTTGTCAGAGTTCGCTTGTCAGAGTTCGCTTGTCAGAGTTCGCTTGTCAGAGTTCGCTTGTCAGAGTTCGCTTGTCAGAGTTCGCTTGTCAGAGTTCGCTTGTCAGAGTTCGCTTGTCAGAGTTCGCTTGTCAGAGTTCGCTTGTCAGAGTTCGCTTGTCAGAGTTCGCTTGTCAGAGTTCGCTTGTCAGAGTTCGCTTGTCAGAGTTCGCTTGTCAGAGTTCGCTTGTCAGAGTTCGCTTGTCAGAGTTCGCTTGTCAGAGTTCGCTTGTCAGAGTTCGCTTGTCAGAGTTCGCTTGTCAGAGTTCGCTTGTCAGAGTTCGCTTGTCAGAGTTCGCTTGTCAGAGTTCGCTTGTCAGAGTTCGCTTGTCAGAGTTCGCTTGTCAGAGTTCGCTTGTCAGAGTTCGCTTGTCAGAGTTCGCTTGTCAGAGTTCGCTTGTCAGAGTTCGCTTGTCAGAGTTCGCTTGTCAGAGTTCGCTTGTCAGAGTTCGCTTGTCAGAGTTCGCTTGTCAGAGTTCGCTTGTAAGTTCGCTTTCAGAGTTCGCTTGTCAGAGTTCGCTTTGTCAGAGTTCGCTTGTCAGAGTTCGCTTGTCAGAGTTCGCTGTCAGAGTTCGCTTGTCAGAGTTCGCTTGTCAGAGTTCGCTTGTCAGAGTTCGCTTGTCAGAGTTCGCTTGTCAGAGTTCGCTGTCAAGTTTCGCTTGTCAGAGTTCGCTTGTCAGAGTTCGCTTGTCAGAGTTCGCTTGTCAGAGTTCGCTTGTCGAGTCGCTTGTCAGAGTTCGCTTGTCAGAGTTCGCTTGTCAGAGTTTCGCTTGTCAGAGTTCGCTTGTCAGAGTTCGCTTGTCAGAGTTCGTTTGTCAGAGTTTTCGCTTGTCAGAGTTCGCTTGTCAGAGTTCGCTTGTCAGATTCGCTTGTCAGAGTTCGCTTGTCAGAGTTCGCTTGTCAGAGTTCGCTTGTCAGAGTTCGCTTGTCAGAGTTCGCTTGTCAGAGTTCGCTTGTCAGAGTTCATGTTCAGGGTGGACTTAGGACACAATATGTTGTGACAAGACAACGAATTTCGAAGTTCGCCACCACAAGTAATTGCGGAGGCTCATTCTATATTAGATTCACACATCTTGAACTTGTCAAAGTTCACATGTCAATGTTCAGGGTGGACTTAGGATACAATATGTTGTGACAAGACAACGAATTTCGAAGTTCGCCACCACAAGTAATTGCGGAGGCTCATTCTAAATTAGATTCACACATCTTGAACTTGTCAAAGTTCACATGTCAATGTGCAGAGTGGACTTAGGATACAATATGTTGGGACAAGACAACGAATTTTGAAGTTCGCCACCACAAGTAATTGCGGAGGCTCATTCTATATCAGATTCACAAATCTTGAACTTGTCAAAGTTCACTTGTCAAAATGTGCTAATTGTTGCTGACGTCAGCAAGGCTATTAATAAAAAATTTCGGGACCTTCCTGGTCCCCGACGAGAAGTATTTCGGTGTGCGGGCGTGCTAAAGAGTGTGACTAGCAACTTTTCAACGCTCTCTGCCTGGCCTACTTGTGTGCAAAAGAAAGTGCATTATTGCGTTGTTCTTCCTTTTTTGTGGTTTCCATAGGTTGTTATGCCCGGAATCGGTCAATATTGGACAAAATGAATCTTCTCAGATCTGAGAACGTGGATTTTTGCGTTTTTCTTCGTTTTTTGTAGTTTCCATAGGTTCTTATGCCGGAATCGGTCAATATTAGACAAAATGAATCTTCTCAGATCTTAGAACGTGGATATTTGCATTTTTCATCGTTTTTCGTGGTTTCCATAGGTTCTTATGCCCGGAATCGGTCAATATTGGACAAAATGAATCTTCTCAGACAATCCTGGTCACAATATGTTTTGACAAGACAACGAATTTCTAAGTTCGCCACCACAAGTAACTGCGCAGGCTCATTCTATATTAGATTCACACATCTTCAACTTGTCAAAGTTCACTTGTCAATGTTCACTTGTCAAAGTTCACTTGTCAATGTTCAGAGTGGACTTAGGACACAATATTTTGTGACAAGACATCGAATTTCGAAGGTCTCTACCACAAGTAATTGCGTAGGCTCATTCTATAGTAGATGCACACATCTTGAACTTTTCAAAGTTCACTTGTCAAAACTTGCTAATTGTTGCTGACGTCAGCAAGGCCATTAATCACGAATTTCAGGGCCTTCGTGGTCCCCGACGTGAAGTATTTCGGTGTGCGGGCGTGCTAAAGAATGTGACTAGCAACTTTTCAACGCTCTCTGCCTGACCTACTTGTGTGCAAAAGTAGCGACTTTGCAGCCTGCCGGCTGCAGAGCATTGACTATTTGACTGTTTTGTCCATATTTGGATAATGAGTAAAAAACTGCCTTTATCTCAATATTTTTGTCCACGATTCTCTGAGAAAGTGGGTTTTGGCGTTTTTCTTCGTTTTTTGTGGTTTCCATAGGTTCTTATGCCTGGAATCGGTCGATATTGGACAAAATGAATCTTCTCAGATCTGAGAACGTGGATATTTGCGTTTTTCATCGTTCTTCGTGGTTTCCATAGGTTCTTATGCCCGGAATCGGTCAATATTGGACAAAATGAATCTTCTCAGACAATCGTTGTCACAATATGTTGGAACAAGACTATGAATTTCTAAATTCGCCACCACAAGTAATTGCGCAGACTCATTCTATATTAGATTCACACCTCTTCAACTTGTTAAAGGTCACTTGTCAAAGTTCACTTATCAAAGTTCACTTGTCAAAGTTCACTTGTCAAAGTTCACTCGTCAAAGTTCACTTGTCAAAGTTCACTTGTCAAAGTTCACTTGTCAATGTTCAGAGTGGACTTAGGACACAATATGTTGGAACAAGACAACGAATTTCTAAGTTCGCCACCACAAGTAACTGCGCAGGCTCATTCTATATTAGATTCGCACATCTTCAACTTGTCAAAGTTCACTTGTCAATGTTCACTTGTCAAAGTTCACTTGTCAATGTTCAGAGTGGACTTAGGACACAATATTTTGTGACAAGACATCGAATTTCGAAGGTCTCCACCACAAGCAATTGCGTAGGCTCCTTCTATATTAGATTCACGCATCTTGAACTTGTCAAATTTCACTTGTCAAAATGTGCTAATTGTTGCTCACGTCAGCAAGGCCATTAATCACGAATTTCGGGGCCTTCGTAGTCCCCGACGTGAATTATTTCGGTGTGCGGGCGTGCTAAATAATGTGACTAGCAAATTTTCAACGCTCCCTGCCTGGCCTACTTGTGTGCAAAAGTAGCGACTTTGCAGCCTTCCGGCTGCAGAGCATTGACTATTTGACTGTTTTGTCCATATTTGGATAATGAGTAAAAAACTGGCTTAGTCTCAATATCTGTTTCCACGATTGTCTGAGAAAGTGGATTTTCGGGTTTTTCTTCTTTTTTTGTGGTTTCCATAGGTTCTTAGGCACGGAATCGGTCAATATTGGAGAAAATGAATCTTCTCAGATCTGAGAAAGCGGATTTTTGCGTTTTTTTTCGTTTTTCGAGGTTTCCGTAGGTTCTCATGCCCGTAATCGGTCAATATTGAACAAAATGAATCTTCTCAGACAATCGTGGTCACAATATGTTGTGACAAGACAACGAATTTGGAAGTTCGCCACCAGAAGTATTTGCGTAGGCTCATTCTATATTATATTCACGCATCTTGAAATTGTCAAATTTCACTTGTCAATGTTCAGAGTGGACTTAGGACACAATATGTTGGGACAAGACAACGAATTTTGAAGTTCGCCACCACAATTAATTGCGGAGGCTCATTCTATATTAGATTCACAAATCTTGAACTTGTCAAAGTTCACTTGTCAAAATGTGCTAATTGTTGCAGACGTCAGCAAGGCTATTAATCACGAATTACGGGACCTTCGTGATCCCCGACGTGTAGTATTTCGGTGTGCGCGCGTGCTAAAGAATGTGACTAGCAACTTTTCAACGCTCTCTGCCTGGCCTACTTGTGTGCAAAAGTAGCGACATTGCAGCCTGCCGGCTGCAGAGCATTGACTATTTGACTGTTTTGTCCATATTTGGATAATAAGTAAAAAACTGCCTTAGTCTCAATATTTTTGTCCACGATTGTCTGAGAAAGTGGATTTTTGCGTTTTTCTTCGTTTTTTGTGGTTTTCATAGGTTCTTATGTCCGGAATCGGTCAATATTGGACAAAATGAATCTTGTCAGATCTGAGAACGTGGATATTTGCGTTTTTCATCGTTCTTCGTGGTTTCTATAGGTTCTTATGCCCGGAATCGATCAATATTGGACAAAATGAATCTTCTCAGACAATCCTTGTCACAATATGTTGGGACAAGACAACGAATTTCTAAGTTCCCCACCACAAGTAATTGCGCAGGCTCATTCTATATTAGATTCACACATCTTCAACTTGTGAAAGTTCACTTGTAGAGATAGGGAAATGTATGTTCTAGCGCAGTCGCGTGTGGCGTCACAGCAAGTCGCGTGCGCGTCACAGTCAAGCACAACAAATCTCTGATAATCCAATACCATACGGTACCATGCGGTGTTGAGTAGGGTAAAGTCCCTATCATACAGCAAATGAGTTATAATTCTAGGGCAGGGGTAATTCCCTAATGATACTAATAATCATCAATAATCAACGCATGCGCAATAATGACGCGTCAGTTTTGAGTAAGATGAAATCCTCTGTAATTCGAAAAATCATACAATAAAGAAATGAATACAACTGTGAAACAATTACGTGATATTGCAAAGACCCGTGGACTTAGGGGGTATTACAAGCTACGCAAGGCCGAATTGATTTCTTTATTGGATGTACCACAATACGCCCCGAGACCACCTAAAATGCTTCCGGTTACGGGGGATGTACCACATTACGCTTGGAGGCCACCCACGAGCGTTCCAGTTAAACCTATAACGCCAGAGGCCATGGACATTTTTGAGGGACAGGAAATGTTGAAAAATTGTTCGATCGTGAAAACTAAGATGCGGGGATGGTACAACTGGCTAGTTGATGCTGTCCCCAAACCTATAAGGGAGGGGGTTAAAAGGACCTATGCAGCCTTTAAACGTAAGGTGATGGGGCTCTATAACGGGGCAGCCAACATAAGACCTACGCTTCATGATGAGGTGGAAAAAGAGGCTGAGGAAGACTATCTTGAAGACATCCAAAATCTCTACAATCAGCCTGGGCAAGATTTTACACCCCAGGAACATAAGCATGCCCACCACAGGACCTTCCGAAGTTTTCGCATTCCCGGTATAGGAGAAGCGGACGTCGACGGGTATATAGGGATGGTGCGACCAAACGTGAAAACCTTGTTTGAGGGGCAGGTAGAAGATATGGGGTCGGCAAAGATACAGCTGTCACTATGGATCATGTGGAAGAAGCCAATGGAAGGAACCAGGGACAAGTATGAGGAGGTGAATGAAGTCTTCCATAGTAATATGGCCTCAGTATTCCAGGGTAGCAACGTAGATGACATGCTGGATACGATGTTTACCCAGGTTAAAACACATCCAGCATTACCCAAAAGTGGCTTTACGATAGGTCGAATCCTACACCTTGATATAGACTTCCATAAGCTACGGCTAACAAGGGGCTCATCGTATATACAAGCACCTAAATGGATAGCTTCGAAAAAGGCAATTATTTATCCTAAAAACGAGGATGAGGAGTGCTTCAAGTGGAGCATCATCGCTAGCCTACATCATACGGAGATTGAAAGAGATCCACAGAGAATCAGTAAGCTGAGACCCTACGTAGACCTCTACAATTGGCAGGGTATAGAGTTTCCCACAAGCATTAAGAGTATATACAAGTTTTAAGAGAATAACCCGGGTATTGCGGTGAATGTCCTGTATGTGACGGGAAAGAAGATCAATATCCTGAGACGATCACATTATAGCGGACGTGGCAAGCAGGTGAATCTACTGCTCCTTACGGATGACAAAAAGAATCACTATACAGCCGTCAAAAGTCTATCACGGCTCTTGGGTATTGAGACCTCGAAAAATACGGCAAAAATGCACTTCTGCCTAAACTGCCTACAGGCCTTTCCCACAATTGAATCGAGAGATAAGCACCATGGCTACTGCAAGGACCACGAGGCTGTTAAAATTACAATGCCAGGAGAGTCTGAAAAATGGTTATTCTACAGGGATGGCCAGCAGCAATTCAAGGTACCCTTTGCCATCTATGCAGATTTCGAGAGTCTGCTAGTCCCGGTAGAAGATGCAAGGGACACCAAGACCAAAAGGCTAGGCAAGCATGTACCATCCGGTTGGTGCACGTATGGTACCTTTGCGTATGGACCTGTACCGGACCCCCTAACAGTCTACAGGGGCGAGGACTGTGTGACGAGGTTTGTCAACCATCTTGAGGACGAGGTGAAGCGTCTCTACCATACCTACCCCCAGCAGGACATGCTGCCTCTAACAGAGGTCCTAAAAAGAGAACATGACGAGGCATCGAAATGCCATATTTGTCTAAAGCCCTTCGGTGACTGTGAGAATAACCGCAAAGTTCGGGACCATTGTCACTATACGGGGCTGTACAGGGGTGCCGCGCATAACAGCTGTAATTTGAAGTATAAGATACCCAGCCATATTCCCGTCATCTTCCACAATCTCTCGGGGTACGACGCACACCTGTTCATACGGGAGTTAGGTGAGAAGTATAACACCCAGGACATTGGATGCATAGCTGAGAATAAGGATAAATATATCAGCTTCAACGTGAAAATCAAGGTACCCCTTGGAGGTATGGGATATGGCGATGGTGAGGAGTACAAGACAATCGAAATCAGATTCATCGATAGCTGTCGATTTATGGCATCATCACTGGACAAATTGGCAAGCAACCTCATTGGTACAAACGCCGCTGGTATGAAATGTCAACAGTGTGCAGATACTGGTCTTGAATTCCAGGAAATAGACGCTGAGTATGTGGCAAAATTCTGGTGTAAGGCTTGCAGCTCGAATACCACGAAGCAGTTAGGCATGGACCGGGTAAAGGCAAGCGTACCATCCATGGCAAAGTTCATCGACAAAGATGATACCTTCAGGCTAATGCTGAGAAAAGGCGTATACCCGTATGAGTATATGGACGATTGGCAAAAATTTGAAGAATTACAGCTACCTCCAAAGCAGGCGTTCTAAAGCAAGCTGAATATGAAGGGTATCAGCGACAATGACTATACCTACGCTAAAAAGGTATGAAATGTTATTACTCCAGGTGGCGATGATGTTACCATGGGAGACTATCACGATATCTATCTGACCATAGACGTCCTGCTATTGGCCGACGTTTTCGAGACATTTCGAGGCGTCTGCCTGGACAACTACAGCCTTGATCCCGCTCATTTTTACAGTGCACCCGGATTGGCCTGGAACGCAGCCCTTTTAATTTACGGGTATAAGGCTAGAACTCCTTACGAACCCCGACATGCTCCTCATGTTCGAGAAGGGTATAAGAGGAGGTATAGTCCAGGCCGTACATCGATATGCCAAAGCAAATAATAGGTATATGGGGGAGCAGTATAACCCCAATGAGGAGTCCTCCTACATCCAATACCTCGATGCCAACAATGTGTATGGCTGGGCAATGAGGCAGGATCTACTAACGGACGGGTTCAAATAGGGTTCGGAATGTTGAGGCATTCACCGAAAGGCGGATCGGGAAGCTCGTTGAGGATAATAGGCATAGGTACATCTTAGAGGTAGATATAGACTACCCAAGGGAGCTACATGATAAACACAACGAGTTGCCGTTCCTACCCGAACGCAAGATGGTGCATAAGATTGAGAAGCTGGTCCCGAATCTGGGTGATAAACGTCGATATGTGGTGCATATCAGAGCCCTTCATGAGGCTATAAAACATGGACTTGAGCTCAAGAAGGTGCATAGGGTGATCCGGTTTAACAAGAAGGCATGGCTAAAGGGATATATAGATCACAACACGAGGTTGAGAACAAACGCAAGGAACGAGTTCGAGAAGGACTTTTACAAGCTGATGAACCTCTCGGTATTTGGTAAGACTATGGAGAATATCAGAAATCACCGCAACATCCAGCTGGTCACCAATGAGGAGAAGTACACGAAGTTTGTGATGAAACCGAACTTTAAGGGCGTAAATCGGTTTAGCAGGCACCTCCTAGGTGTTGAAATGGGCAAGACCGAGGTCAAAATGAACAAGCCCCTCTACATCGGTCAGGCCATCTTGGATATGTCAAAAATGGTGATGTATGAATTCCATTACAATTACATGCAGCCACTGTACGGTAGCAAGCTCCAAGTCTGTTACATGGACACGGACTCGTTCGTATACCATATCAAGACACATGATTTCTACCATGATATCAAGGACGACGTTGAAGCACGCTTCGATACAAGTGCCTATAATCCCGATGATGGAAGGCCTCTTCCTATAGGGAAAAACAAGAAGGTGGTGGGATTGATGAAGGATGAGCTGGGTGGTAAAATAATGACCGAGTTCATTACGTTGAGGGCCAAGGCATACGTCTATAGGAGCCTTACCAAAGAAGGCGGTGATCGAAAAGCGAAAGGCGTCAAGAGGTGTGTCACCAAGAAGTCGATAACCTTCGATGACTATCAACGATGTCTGGAGGAGGGCGTTGACATATACAAAAGCCAGATCTTGATCCAAAATAAAGGCCATAAGGTATATACCCAGGAGGTGAACAAGCTGGCACTCAACAGGGCAGACGATAAACTTATCGTACAACCGGACCAGATGACAACACTTGCCAGAGGCCATTATCGCCTGGCGTCTACAGGGGAATAAAATGGAGGTGTGTTTATATATTGCTATACTCCTACCCTATGCCATGATGACCTACATATTTTGTCGATATAGACGTATAATAAAGATGTCTTCCGATATTGCACAAGTATTCGACACAGCGTCCGCGGAATATGATCATGTAGAGAAGCCTATTGATAAACGCCAGGCTTTGAAGGAGGCCCTACGAAAGGGCAAGGGACACCTTTTGCCTAAGAAGTGCACGGAAGGGTTTGTCGACAAAGCCCCAGAAGAGGCTATTGACAAGGTACATACCGAGTACCTTCAACGTTAGCTTCAAGAGAAGGGGGAGAAAACAGCTAGGGCACTGTCAACGCATGTTATCAGTCTATATGCCAGCAGGATTGGGAATTTTGTCGACATCGACAATGTAGATGAATTGCGTCGAGATATCGAAGAAGACCCCATAATCAGAGATAGTATGACAGATCTTGGTATCCTTGTATACTGTACTATTGGGAGATGTTTAGCCCCACTCTTTGTAGCAGGAAATACCGCGAGGCATCTGGGTAAAAAGAAGGATGAGGTGGTGGAGGATAAGGAAGAGTCTAGACGACGGTACTATAATAAATGAGTGAAGAGATTCAGCAGAAACAAGAAGGGGAGAGGGTCATAACCAAGAAAAATGAGGGTCGTGTTGCTGCTGGCAAGAGACTTGCTGCATGGAACAAAAAGAACAAGGCCGACCTACAGAAGAACATGGGTAAAGAACCTTCGCAAGATGATCAAGAATCTGCGACAGGTTCTAGCAGGTCAACGGATGTATACCTTTATGGTGTAGGTACGCTTGCTGTGCTTGCGATATGGGTCGGCGTATGGTATAAATTTGGCAGGGGTGGCAAAAATGGTGGAGAAACCCACAAATCAGCCCCCGACCCCAACAAAAGGGCAAGGCTCATCCTGATTTTTTTTAAATGCTCTAATAAATGACAAGCAACGTAACCCCAAAAGAGAAGGAGATCCTGGATATGCTATATGAGACCGTTGTGGATCTTAGCTTCACATTCGCCTATGCTATGGCGGGTAAGAAATCTTTGGGCATTTCACGTCCATCTGCCAAAATGGATATGAATGACATACTTAAGATGACGGGGTACTTCGCGGCAGGCCGAGGGTCTCGTGAAATGGCCGTCAAGAAAGGTTGGATTCCGGGATCCATTGTACCCAAACCAAAATGAGCGTCTGATAAAATTTCTATTTGCCCCAAGGGGTAAATAGAAATGGATGAGGGTAAAAACTGCTCAAAATGCAAAAACATCTTAACCCTTGATAATTTCGGGGTTAAGAGTTGTGGTCAGCTAACTCAGCAGTGCATAGATTGCCTTAATATTAGCAAGACATCACGCAAACGTCGTACAAAATGTAAACATATAGGGAATCAGTCTATATGTGAGTTAATGAATATATGTCGGGATCATATAGAGGCCCAGCTTTCCGAAGGTATGACATGGGAAGAATACGAATTTTTGCACATTCATCACAAGATACCTTTTAGGTATGTTGAAACAGGCAGGTACCCAACGCTTGCCGATGTTTCCAAAGTATTAAACAGGGTGAGTACGTACCTTCAAGTAAATGAATAAAATCTGTATAAAATGTAAAAAACTGTTAACCCTGGACAGTTTCAAGTTTAGAGGGAATAGTCGAACAAAAAGCTGCATAGGTTGTCTCGATAAAGCTAAGGCTAGGCGGCGTATAAAATGTAAGGACCCTGTTATCGAATACAAGGTAGACATTCTTGCCACTGATAGCGAAATTAGAGATAATCGGCAGGATGAAAATTATCTACTTCTGTATACCCTATTCACCTACAACATCATACCCCGGTACATCGAACTCATCGAAGCACCCCCTGAGAGCCAGGAATAGGAACTACTCATTGAAAAATATCGTAAGGTACTGAGATGCCTACAGGGAAAATTAACATATGCTCCATTACCACTTGAATATAAGGCCCAGAATACCAACACCTGCCCTGCCTGTCAGTGGTCTTTGGTGAACAATCACGGTGGTGTGTTGATATGCCTAGACTGCGCAGGAGTATATTCGAAAGTACACAAACAAAAATGGCTATATTACTAAATGACGATAGATATTATTACAAGTCCCCATACGGCTATTTTTACAGGCCCGACATCTTGTGGGAAAACACAACGCGTTTTGGACCTGCTTGAGCAGGAGTATATGAAACATTATCAAAATATAATCATCCTATGCCCTACCCTGAAATGGAATAAGACATACTTGGAAAGGGCCTCACTTTGGAAAGACGACTATGTATTATTAATAGACCCAGGGGACAAGCTTTTCGAATGGATCCAAAAACTGTCCCAATTGATGGCGGGAGAGGAGAGTCTTTTCGTGATTGATGACGTCATTGCTAACGAGGATCTCGATAAAAAAAGGCAACCCTTGCTTGAGCTGGCTATTTCAGGAAGGCATAGAAGGCATAGCTTGTGGCTATTAACCCAAAGCTACAGTGCTCTTCCGAAGAATCTTCGGAGGCAGAAGAAACAGCTCTTCCTCTGGTACCCCCATGAGCGCTCTGACCTGCAACTCATAGATAACGAGACAAATCTCATCCACAACTGGGATGATATCAAAGCCGAATTGAAGAGGTCTAAGCACGCACGTCTATACGTAAGGCTCGAGCACCCTAGGAGTTGGAAAACTTTGGATTGAGCACAACTCGTGTTTGTCCCCGGGGGCAAAAACGAGTTAATATGGAAAGCAAGAGATGTCAAAAATGTAAACACTATCTTTCTTTGGACAATTTTAGGATCAAACGGAATGGTCAACCGACGGGGAAATGTATAAAATGCCTCAATATTAGCAATGCGTCAAAGGAGCGCACAAAATGTCCTCATCAAAGGGTGAGATCCCAATGTAAGGAGTGTGGCGGAAGGGGGATTTGCAGGCATGGTAGACGAAGATCCTATTGGAAAGAGTGCGGGCGTAATGGTATTTGCCATCATGAAAGGCGGAGATCTCGTTGCAAGGACTGTGGGGGAAGTGAGATTTGCAAGCATGGTAGGTATAGATACGCCTGCAAGGAGTGCAGGGGCAGTCAAATTTGTAAACATGAAAGGATAAGATCAATATACAAAGAGTGTGGAGGTGGAAGCATCTGTGGGCATGAAAAATATAGATTCCAGTGCCCTATTTGCGATCCCGATGGCCATCTCGCATCCATTGTAAGAAGCCGAACCCATAACGCCCTAAAGAGAAACAAGGGGCTTAGTTCCCAGGAGTACCTTGGATGCAACATGGTTACGTTGCGAGCTCACATCGAGGCCCAACTTTCCGGGGACATGACATGGGATAACCATGGAGAGTGGCACATCGATCATAAAGTACCGATTAAATATAGGGAAAACGGCAATGCCCCATCGCTTGCCGAGGTAGCGAAAAGGCTGCACTATTCCAACACTCAACCTATGTGGGCAAGCGAAAACATATCAAAGGGCAATCGTTTCATCTCGGAATAGGTAGCCCGCATCCAACCAAAGCACGATTTTCACTACTCTTATGGATAGTAAAAATTACCATTTATGACCACGGTGAAATCTTCCGGCTTGCGTCGATATATTAGAAAGATGTCGTCGCAAGTTAAGTTCAACACAGAGACCATTGAAACCCTTTCTGACAATCAAAATCAGCCGCTTTTTAAAAGGGCAGATATTGGTCGTTTTTTAGGCATTTCTGACATAGCGCGCAGTTTTAAATATTTGACCAGGGAAACCATAACAAGGCAAGAAATTGTGGGTCTGAAGGGCCAGGGTAGCACCCTGGCCCTTGGAAGAGGGAGAAATCCACATGATATGTTTGTCACATTGGATCAAGCATTGGAAATCATCCGTCGTTCCCGAAAGCCCAAGTCTGTGGGGCTAATCAAATGGCTAGCCAGAGCAGTGTGTGAAAAAGCTACAAGATGAACTTGAGAAGCAGCGCCAAGCCCTCAAGGACAGAGATATTGCCGTTGCTATACTCGAGGATGATCTAGACGGCAGGGATAGTCGGCTCATGGTACTCGAGGACGAACTTGAGGTACAGGCCAAGGAAAATGCGAGACTTAAAGAAGGACATGTCCCGCGTCGACCTCAATATGATACAGTACTATGCGTAGTTGATAAAAACGATCCCAAC